>CM042163.1:3834395-3839395 GCA_023376005.1 Doryteuthis pealeii
GGGGGGGGGGGCTTCTAGGAGGGGGAAGTGGAGTTTTTTTTAGAGTCAAACATTTGGCATTAATTGCCAAAATCATTCTTTTAGAATCAGAATATTTTAAGAACTGGAAAATATAGACTTAACCCTTTTGCAGACAGAGAGCAACATTTTTGTCACCCACAGTACACAGACAGAGCGACATTTTAATAAAATTTAATTCTAAAAAATTAAAGGTTTAGGGTTAGGGAAATCCTTTATTATCACAAAATTGTAATGGTAATTTTATCGGTTAATTTTATCACAGGTAAATTAATTGTGGTTAAATTCAGAATAAGAATTTAATAAAAATAGTTAAAAGTTGTTTGGTTTTACGGCATATCAACCCTTTTTAGGTTTTTTTATGCCAAAGACGTTTTGTTTTATGTTTTCTTGATGGATATTTAAATGATTTGTTTTTAAAACACATTTTTTTTCTATTTAATCCATAGATGGGAGTCTAACAGGTACTATCACTCCGGGTGAGAATGGACCTGAGAGTAATGGTGATGAAGGGGTACTCCACATTCCCCAGAACCCCAGAATTGGAACTTCACCATCAGATAGAGTTTAACGTCATTCCCAGGACATTAAGACCCTCAAAGTGGATCTGGGAGTAATGGTGATGAAGGGGTACTCCACATTCCCCAGAGCTCCAGAATTGGAACTTCACCATTAAATGCAGTTTAACGTCATACCCAGGACATTAAGACCCTCAAAGTGGATCTGGGAGTAATGGTGATGAAGGGGACTCCTCATTCCCCAGAGCTCCAGAATTGGAACTTCACCATTAGATGGAGTTTAACGTCATACTCAGGATACTAAAAAGAACAAAAGGGAAACTATAAATACTATAAGAGCAATCAATCTGATACAATGAATTTAAAACAAAACAAAAGAAGGGGAGTCCTCATGACGCAGTTGCTAACATGCTAGACTGCAATATCATAGTAAGTGACTTTGAATTCTAGCCTCACTATTACACTCACTTTTAGATGAATACTCTTATCGGTGTTGTAATTAGGGAGCTGACGGTAAGTGTGGCGCTCCACTTCAGAATCTCCTTCTTGGTGTAGTTTTTTGTTTTTATGTTTACAAAATGCATTGAAAGTTGAAAGTGAATTAAGATATAAATTGTCTGTCATTCTTACGATTAAAAAAAAATGGGTTATTTCCTATAAGCCTAACATAAACAAAGGGGAACCACTCTTGACTGAAAATGTATTTATTTATTTTCCCATTAAACTAACCCTAAACCCTAACCCTAACCCAGTCTTCTTTTTTCCTAGTAGATCAATAAATAAATAAATAATTTATCAGTCAAGGGTGGTTCCCCTTTGTTTATGTTAGACTTATAGGAAATAACCCAAAAATGCTTCGAGTTTTAATGAGTTTTGTATAAAGAAAAAATAAAATTGTTCAGAATTGAAATCTTTGTTTTGTTGAAGGTCAAAGTTCAAGTCTCAAAAGAAAGACAAACGATTTTTCAATGTCGACTTTTACGATTTCTATGACATTTCAAGATGTAAAATTAAATGAAAACGACCAACGACAAAATTTCCAGAAAAGTCGCAGAAAAAAAAAAAAAATCATTCAAAATAAAAAAATTTATTCAGATTAGAATAAATGTCTGAATAAAATTGAAATTTTATAAAAATTCAATTTCTAAAAACTAAATTATTTTTTAAATTATACAAATCATAAAACTGAAATTATTTAAAACTAGCAGAACCTGTGTGTATACCACAGTATGATAATTTGGTTATTACAACATTTGATATGTTTACTTAAGATCTATTGCTAAATACTTCAATACTAGCAGGACCTGTGGATATACCACAGTATGATAATTTAATTATTACATTTGGTACGTTTACTTAAGATCTATTGCTAAATACTTCAATACTAGCAGAACCTGTGGATATACCACAGTATGATAATGTAATTATTACAACATTTGATATGTTTACTTAAGATCTATTGCTAAATACTTCAATACTAGCAGGACCTGTGAATATACCACAGTATGATAATTTAATTATTACAACATTTGATATCTTTACTTAAGATCTATTGCAAAATAGTTCAATACTAGCAGGACCTGTGGATATACCACAGTATGATAATTAAATTATTACAACATTTGATATGTTTACTAAGAGCTATTTCAAAATAGTTCAATACTAGCAAACCTGTGGATATACCACAGTATGATAATTAAATTATTACAACATTTGGTTTACTAAGAGCTATTTCAAAATAGTTCAATACTAGCAAGACCTGTGGATATACCACAGTATGATAATTTAATTATTACACATTTGATATGTTTACTAAGAGCTATTTCAAAATAGTTCAATACTAGCAAGACCTGTGGATATACCACAGTATGATAATT
This sequence comes from Doryteuthis pealeii, assembly GCA_023376005.1. Taxonomy (NCBI): domain Eukaryota; kingdom Metazoa; phylum Mollusca; class Cephalopoda; order Myopsida; family Loliginidae; genus Doryteuthis; species Doryteuthis pealeii. The sequence goes on from CM042163.1 coordinate 3,836,809, forward strand.
TAATTATTACGTCTGATGTGTTTACTTAAGAGCTATTGCTAAATAGTTCAATATATATAATAAAAAAATCTTGATTTAACTCTCACATTTTTTTTTCTTTCTTTCCCTCTTTTCATCCTTTTATGTTCAATTGAAACAGATTAGAGTTATCACTTCAGAGCACTCACCCCCTTTCTCTCTATCTTCCCCAACTTTCTTTCTGTCTCTCTTTTCTTCTTATATGTTTTATTATGTGAAGCATGTCCTTTTTCTTCCCTTTCTTTCTTAATGATAAAATTGGAATGATGACATTCAGTATGTTAAATGCAAATATCCTCATCAGGTTTTGAACTCGGGCAGCAAAGTTCACGTCATACGATGATAATCATTACACCACATATGCATTCACATATCAGCATAGTGTCCATAAAAAATGATGGGATGATTTACATATGAATCAGTACTCAGGAACAGACGTTTGTTTTGTTTTGTTTTACGGCATATCAACCTCAGTGGGTCATTTAATGCTAATAAAGTTTTGAAATAAATCAATTCTTAATGGATAATTTTTTTATAAATATATTTTTCTATTTAACCCATAGATTGGACCCTAACAGGTACTACCACTCCGGGTCAGAGTGGACCAGGGAGCAATGGTGATGAATGGGTGCTCCACATTCCCCAAACCTCCAAAACTGGAACCTCACCATCAGATAGAGTTTAACGTCATTCCCAGGACATGTAGACCCGCAGCCACCGCCTTCTAGCACCCATATGATAAAAAGGGGTTGGGGTTTGCCATAAGGGCAATAGGGTTGGGAAATCAGGAACAGAACATATGTGCATTCTGTCTCAAACAAAAATCGTCCCATCTATGCGTTAAATAGAATAAATAATTAAGTTTCAAAAATTGAGTTAAAAAAAAAAAAAATTGAAAAAATGTTTTTTAATTTTTTTCTATTTAACCCTAACAGGTACTACCACTCTGGATAAGAGTGGACCTGGGAGTAATGGTGATGAAGGGGGTATTCTGCACTCCCCAGAGCTCCAAAATTGGAACTTCACAACTAGATGCAGGGTAATTTATGAGGAAGTGCGTCCTGGTCTCCTGCCTCAAAAATTGCTACCCGGTGACTATCAAAATAACGACCCAGCTCAGTCTATTCAAAACTATCCATCTTCATATCTATCTATCTATCTCAATTTGTTCATATTTAACTATATTACTTTAAATACTAAGATTTTTTTTATTCATGTTTGTTTAATGTCTTGTTTTTAGTTTAAATAAACAAGAATTACGACAAAAAAAAAGAAGCGACCCCATACCCAAATACATTTACTTGTCGAAAATATCTATCTCCATTTGTTCGTATCTATCTATATTATTTTGTTTGTTTATCTATCTATCTACTATCTCAGTCTATTCAAAACTATATATCCATCTTCATATCTAAACAAGAATTACGACAAATTACGATAAATAAGCAAGAATTACAACGAGCTGGGGTTGTTATTTTGATAGTCACCGGGTAGCAATTTTTGAGGCAGGAGACCGGGATGCACTTCCTCATAAATTACTGATGCAGTTTAACATCATATCCAGGACATACCCTTTTTTTAAGTGTTTTATTTGTAAAGGGTGCTCCAAAAATCTTGTCTTACATACCGTTTTAAATTTCAGTATTTTTTGTTTTAATAACATAATATATATTATCATTAATTATAATGCATAATTATAATGATATAATTTTCTATTATTTCTCTGAATTTTTGAGATGAGGCTTGATAATTAGTATTATTTGTATTACTCGGACTATTTTCCTCATCTTCATTGTTATCTGTACAACGTTTCGGTCGATGTGCCCTCCGGCCTTCTTCAGGTATTTGGACACATAGCCAAGTGGATAAAGGAGTTAGGTTAAGACAGTTCTAAGTGATAGTTATCTCTAGACTGCAGGTTCAATACTGATCAGGGGCAGCAATAACATAGAATAATAATTAACACAGTTTAGCACCTGTACCCCAGCTATGGTTAGCGGAATAAGAATAGGATACCCTTGCGGACTGAATAAAGGGTTGGATTCAAAGTTCTGTGATGGCTCCCGATTGCGACAAAAAGGTTCCCGAGCCCGACAAGAAATACCTGAAGAATGCTGGAGGGCATATCGGCCGAAACATTTCTATTTCATTTTCAACGGCTTATTTCATGAAATTATAGTTGATTAATTAAGGGATCAGTTTAGCTCAGTTGGTAGAGCATCCAACTAGAATCCATAAGGTTCTGGGTTCAATACCAGCCCTCAACAGCTAAGCGCATGAGTAGCACAGACTGGATCTGTGCAATAAAGTGGAGAGCTGATGGTAGGTGAGGTGCTCTACCTTAGATGCAAAAACAATCTTCCTGGTCTAGCGGGATATATTCCCTCGCTGTCTGGCTATTCCTGACAATCAACCACTCAACCAACTTTACTTATCTATACCAGCAAGAATATGCACCCTCCGGGGGTGAATATTTAAGTTTTAAAGTAATGAAATATATTAAATCAGAACGACTAATGAAATTAAATAAGAATGCATATAAAAAGATTATACTTATTTTAATTGGTTT
>CM042163.1:3844395-3876298 GCA_023376005.1 Doryteuthis pealeii
GTTCCAGTTTTAGAGCTCTGGGAATGTGGAGTACACCATCACCATTACTCCCAGGTCCACTCTGACCTGGAGTGGTAGTACCTGTTAGGGTTCCATCTATATGCTAAATAGAACAAAATGGGTTATAAAAAATGTGTTTAAAATATTGAGTTTAAAAATAAACTTAGTACTCCTCAAGAATGAATAAAACAAAACATTTTCAGCATAAAATAACCCAACAAGGGTTGACATGCCATAAAATCCAACCAACCAACCAAAATGTTCTGATCTTTCATTTTTTCATTTCAGGAATATTTAATGTCAAGTTGAATGATCTTTGAATTGAAGTAAGCCATAAAATAATAATTATAAATCAGACCAAATTTAAGAGACTGCATGTTTCACAACTTCAAAAAGGGTTCATCAAAAGTGTTAATGAATAGTATTGCTTTTGTGTTGTGAATAAAGGCGGCCAATTACTCACACACAAAGAGAAGTAGGAGATGTGTAATAATAGTGAATAAGAGGCAAAGTCAAATACTTGGTAATAGTATATTTATTCGATCAGGAATTCATATACATACTAACTCGACTAATTTTGTGTCGTGGGTATGATGGCCAATTACTCACACACAAAGAGAAGTAGGAGATATATAATAATAGTGAATAAGAGGCAAAGTCAAATACTTGGTAATAGTATATTTATTTGATGGGGAACTCATTTAAATACTAAGACACCATTTTGTCTGTCTAACAGTTAATTTATAAGACAGACGCAACCATTCTTTTACTGTCTAGAGGGGGGGGTAGGTAATCCTATACAACAATTGCATTGTCTAAGGAAATAAAGTCTTGAATATCAGGACATTTCAGTCAGGAATCTTACACTAAAATTTTTGAATTGATTATAAATCTCACAAATATTCCTCTAATTTTGATTTTGGTTTGGTTTCTTTGTTTAATGGCATATCAACCTGTATGGGTTATATAATAGTCTGCTAACACTATACCTGATGCCCCTAGGAGGCGCGTGGTCTAATGGTTAGAGTCATAGGAAATGGACTCGTCAACGCGAGTTCAATTCTTGGATGAAGCTGTTTGCATTTCACATAGTGCTAATACCCTTGGAAAAGGTATGAATCCAATTCTCCCTCCAGTTATGGGTAAATAGCAGGGCAGACTGGACTCTTTAACCATGATTAGGTAACCAGTCTAGGAGAAGGAAAACTCTGAATTCAAACCTGTTAAACTCCGCTTAAGAAATTGACCTTGTGTCACATCCTGCTCGTGCGGAGGAGTTGGTAAATATATATACCTGATGCCCCTCTCCACACACATATGCACACACATACATGCATATTACTACTGTAAACTGTTCATGTTCCTGACACTAATACATTATTCTGTGTATTTGACAAGAGACTTTGATGAGTTGTGGTGCACCTGACCACTGTACACAATAAATTTCATTATTATTATTATAATACCAAAACGACACTTGTAGAAAAACAGTAATGGTACTATTTAACCCATAATTGGGGGGTGGGCGATAAGGGGCTTAAGAGACTGTATATTTTACAAGTTCAAAAAGGGGGTTTATCAGCTCCAAAAGTGCCAATAAATAGTTGCATTGTCCAAGCAAAGTCTTGAATATCAGAAAAATTCCAGAAATTTATTCTATTTTAGTCAGGAATCTTATTCTCAAAGATTCCTCTTTTTTTCGTTTGGTTTGGTTTGGTCTCTTTGATTAATGGCATATCAACTTTTGTGGGTTATTTAATGCCAAACACATCCTTGTAGAATAGCAGTTATGATACAATGTAACCCATAATTGTAAGATGACGGGGTTCATACCTTTCCCGAGGGTTTTAGTCCTAAAGTGAAGATAATAGTACAACTGGAATTTGAACTTATTAAGTACAATATCACAGTCCACAGGGACTAAACGCCCCCCCCCTCTTATTTTGGATGACTGGCTTTAACTGATAATCAAGCTGGGTAATGAGAGTAATTGAAGGAAATCTTAAGCTGACCCCCACGAGAAATGAGAAATGTCAAAATTTGCCCCGTGAATTTGCCCAGGATCTGACTCGTTGTCAATTTAATTAGAGAGTTAACATGTTTGACATGAGACGGTATGAAACCATTTCTGAAAAGAAAAAAAATTGGGATCTAAATCTGATTTTTGTTTTTCAGTGATAAAAAAAAAAAAATGGCTCTTATATAAATACTAGAAGCGGCTACCCAGCGTCACTTGGGTAGAGGGGGGTAAAAATTAGTCTCGCAGATCCATTATTGTTGAATTGCGAGTTGGATCCTCACAGGACGCCCCATTAAAATCCCTGTGTAAAAAAAGAATTTGCATTGATCCAGACATACTGAAAAGAAAAATTAATGTTTCCTATTTAGAATACTAAATGCAAAAAAAAAAAATCCATGCTGTTATCATTTAAATTTTATTTTTCAATTATCTTCACAAATATAAATCAAATCTTTATTATTCTTGTTTAAAAACCAAGCTCTGGTGATATTTAATGTGTATATATATTTACTTTGTCATTAATTGTTTTATTTTCAGAGTTTCCTCCGGACATACATATACACACAACTACCCTTTATATATGTACTAACAGCGGCTACCCGGCATCGCCTGGGTAGAGGGGGATTTTTTAAAGTTAGTCCCACAGATCTATTATTACTTAATTGTGAGTTGAATCCACGTGTGATGCCCCATTTAAATCCCTAGGTAAAAAAAATAGACCTTGCATTGATCCAGCTACTCTGAAAAGAAATGTTAATGTCTACTATCTAAAATATTAAATGAAAAAAAATACATGCTGTTATCATTTAAATTTTATTTTTTCTCTTCACAAATAAAAATTAAATCTTCAATATTCTTGTTTAAAAACCAAGTTCTGGTGATATTTAATGTGTATATATATTTACTTTGTCATTAATTGTTTTATTTTCAGAGTTTCCTCCGGACATACATATACACACAACTGCCTTTTATATATGTATAGAAAACCAAGCCCTGGTGATATTTAATGTATATATATTTATTTTGTCATTAATTGTTTTATTTTCAGAGTTTCCTCCGGACATACACATACACACAACTGCCTTTTATATATGTATAGAAAACCAAGCCCTGGTGATATTTAATGTGTATATATATTTACTTTGTCATTAATTGTTTTATTTTCAGAGTTTCCTCCAGACATACATACATACACACAACTGCCTTTTATATATGTATAGAAAACCAAGCCCTGGTGATATTTAATGTGTATATATATTTATTTTGTCATTAATTGTTTTATTTTCAGAGTTTCCTCCAGACTTACATACATACACACAACTGCCTTTATATATGTATAGAAAACCAAGCCCTGGTGATATTTAATGTGTATATATATTTACTTTGTCATTAATTGTTTTATTTTCAGAGTTTCCTCCAGACATACATACATACACACAACTGCCTTTTATATATGTATAGAAAACCAAGCCCTGGTGATATTTAATGTGTATATATTTATTTTGTCATTAATTGTTTTATTTTCAGAGTTTCCTCCAGACATACATACATACATACACACAACTGACCTTTATATATGGATAGATATTCAGTGAAAAGAGATTATGATCATTATGACCCTAGGAAAAGCTTATGACTGTACGAAAACTTGGATTACACTATGAGAAGATAAGGATTTGTGTTTAGTGGGATATGAACAGTGTTATCTATTATGAAAATAATCCATTAAGATGATGAAATCATTCCCCGGTGAAACAGCCGCCCTGTCAGCTGCGGCGTTAGAATGCACGACTTCACCTCTGCAGAGGGGTAAGACTCCCCCAATGTGGTGACCCGTGATGCTTAAGAATAGAACCCAGGTGGATGAACAGTCCATGACTTGCAATATTCCACTTTAGGCTTTTCTTGGGCTAGACGGGTGGTCGGAGAGGCCCCCTCCGATCAATCGGCTGGTCACGTCAAGCCCTAGCACCTATATGATTGCTCCAACCCTATTGCCCTTATGGCAACCCCCAATCCTTCTTATCATATGGGTGCTAGAAGGCGGTGACTGAGAGTCTACATATCCTGGGAATGACATTAAACTCTGATAGTGAGGTTCCAGTTTTGGAGGTTTGGGGAATGTGGAGCACCCCTTCATCACCATTGCTCCCTGGTCCACTCTGACCTGGAGTGGTAATACATGTTAGGGTCCCATCTATGGGTTAAATAGAAAAATGTATTTATAAAAAAATTGTATTATCCATTAAGAATTGATTTATTTCAAAACTTTATCGGCATTAAATGACCCACTGAGGTTGATATGCCATAAAACAAACCAAACCGTTAAGAGAAAAAAAAAAAAAAAAAAAATTATAATTTATTTCTGGGAGAACTGAACAGCCATTTCATTTCTAAACAATAAAAAAAAAACAGTAAATTCGTCGGGGTGGCCTAATATCGGTATTGCCTGGGTAAAGAGGGGATAATGAAAAAATTAAAAAATTAAAAAAATTAAAAAATGAAATTTATTGTGTACAGTGCTCAGGTGCACCACAACTCATTAAAGTCTCATGTCAAGTACACAGAATAATGTAGTGTCAGGAACATGAATAGTTTACAGTAGTAATATGCGTCTGTGTGCATATGTATGTGGAGAGTGGCATCAGGTATAGGCATCAGGTATAGTATTGGCGGACTACAGGAAGCATGGAGGTTTTGAAAGATTCAGTTGGGGGGGGGTACTTTTCTTTAAATTTATTATATTATTCTCAAATACTGAATTTAAAGTTACCGGCGACTTTGAATTTCCTAAGTTGTGACTTAGTATAAGTCCTTGTGTGCAGCATTTTCTAAGCAGTGCTGTTATGGAAGGAAGGATTCTGTCTGTCTAGCTATATATAAAAAGTCAACACTGGGGGGGGGGGGGCATAGAAATATGGACAGTCAAATTAACAGGAGAGAAAGAAAAAAAAAAGAGTAAAATGAAAAAAACATCACTTATTGATTTTATTTATCAATTATATTTCTTTCCATAAGTCGTTGGGGTGGCCTAAAGTCAGTATCAGCCAATCAGCGATAGAGTCTATTCCGTTTTCAATAGCGGTAGACCAAGGAGATGGTATTTTGCGTCTGAGATGGAGCACCACACCTACCATCAGTACCTTACTTTACCGCACAGATCCCTGTGCTGCACATACGCTGAGTTGGCGAGGGCCGGTTTCGAACTAGGAACCTGGTGGTTTCTAGCCGAACGCTCTACCGACTGAAAAACCCAGAAATATGAATAAACATTTTTAGTTCATTTATTAAATTGTCACCAAAAAGTTAATTCTTTTAAAATTATTCCTAAAAATTAAAATATTTTCGAGATAGAATAGAATAGAAATGCTTTTAAAACGGTAATAAAGGACTATTTGCTCGTAAATTCCTACCATAAAATAAACTGAACCCCCATTATATGTCCGTGTTTTTGTATTAAATGTTTTATTTTTCTTGCATCCGTTATTTTACAATACAAAATATATTTTATTTATTTTAATATTCACTTCAATGTGCATATTCTAAAAGTTTTTATTATGTGAGAATGTTTAGTTTTAAAGTGGGGGCTCGTTTTACAATTTAGGCATAAATTGGATCCTCCTTTTATGACCGTAATTTTGTTTTTTCGTCGACGATGATTAAAATCTGACGTTTTTATTTTAGAGTACCAAAGCCAAAAAGAAAAGAAATAACAACAACAAAAGGTAATCTTCAACTTTTTACTCGTAAATTCCTGCCATAAAATTAGGCTTGGGCATTTTATGGTAGGAATTTACGAGTAAAAAGTTGAAGTGTAAAAACGAACCCCACTTTAAAACTAAGCATTCTCTCAAAATAAAAGTTTTTAGAATATACACATTGAAGTGAATATTAAAATAAATAAAGGAAATATATTTAGTATTTTAAAATAACGGGTACAAGAAAAATAAAACATTTATTGCAAAAACACGGACATAAAATGGGGGTACAGTTTATTTTATGGTAGGAATTTACGAGCAAATAGTCCTTTATTACCAAAATTAAAATATTTTAGAGAGAGAATAGAATAGAAATGCTTTTAAAACTGATCCAATCTTTTATCTCTAGAAAAAAAAAAAAGAAAACAAAAACAAAACAAAAAATACACATGAAATAGATTTTATGTTGGAAAACAACAACAACAACAACAACATCCACCTTAGAATATAAAAGGTTTTTGTAGTGAATGTGAACAACTGAAATCAGTGAAGATAGAACGAATGTGGTAACCATGGCAACAGAACAATTCACAATCAGCTAAATGTCATCGGTCGAATGATGATGATGAAGAAAAGGAAATATTTTCTCTGCTTGAATAACACACAAAAGAGAGGAAGACAACGAGAGACAGTTATTGAGCAGCAACAGCAGCAACAGCAGCAACCGCGGCGGCGGCGACAGCCTGGGTAGGCCAACAACCAATATACACCACTTGAATACGACGACGACACTGCCACAAAAAAACATGCAACACGCACTGACTGTTGTGACATTTTAAACTATAGAAACACATGTTCCTGGTTCAGTGGTTGCTTTTCTCTCTGAATACACAAGACAATGATTGAGTCAATATTGACAAAAGAATTTCTTTTCTTTTTTTTAAATCAATAAATAAATCAGTCATCGGTTCATTTATTTCGGTTTTATTTGTGTGAATGTTAAGCAAAATGCCCCAGTTAAGCAAAAGACACAAATGCAAACTATGTGACTCCCACAAACGCAAAGTATGTGACCCCCTTTTGAATTAATAAATCAGAAACTGATCATGGAATTAGAAATTGAGACAATTTCGGTTGAATTTGATGTTATTTACTAAATAACATCAAATTCAACCGAAATTGTCTTTTTGTTGTTTTCTAAATAAATATTTAGAAAACAACAAAAAACAACCAGAAAAAATATATTTTCCAAACAATAGGAAAAATTAAATTTTGATTCACAATTTCATACTTTAAAACATTTTATTTTTGTGTAATCAACAGGAAAGGCTCAAAATGATATTTTTTTAATGGATTACAAACAAAAAAGCTCACTTTTTTTTCTTCTTTTGTGTGCACGTGCGAGAGAGAGAGAGACAGAGACAGAGACAGAGAGTCTGTGTGTGTGTGTGTGTGTGTGTGTGTGTGTGTGACAAATACACTGTTTGTTTATGTGTGTGTAAAAAGATAGATATTTAAGCTAAGTAGTAATTGAATTATATTTTTCATGAGTGAATTGACTTATTTTTAATAGCATTTAGAATCAATCCTTTTTTTTAATCCTTGAAAAAAAAAAAAAAAATAGGTTCACAAGAAAGCAACCTTGATCTAAAAAAATTAAAAACATTTTTGTCTGCAATAGATTTCATGTTGGTAGCAAACAAAAACGGCCTTTTTTCTTTTCTTTGCTTTTTTCTTTTTTTTTTTTTTTTCTTTTTCGCTTTAAAATACTAATGTCCTTTTGTTCATTCAAGTTTCTATGCACTTTACTTAGTCTGACACAAGGCCATTAGTAGCTTTTTACGAATTACATTACTTTTTTTTATTTATTTATTTTTTATAAAGTTTGTTGACGTGACAATGAAAAAAAAATTTAGTACAAATAAAAGTTCTTAATGGGGTTTATCATCATTTAAAACAGAAAAAAAAATCAATCGATGGAATGAATAATAACAGACATGGTTTCTAAAATAGAATAAAAAGATATTTTAATTTTGTAGACATTGTGTAAAACAAAATTCTATGCGTACAAAATTACGTGCACACGTACACAGACACACACAATGCCCCGACTGCTCAATTACATGTGTACAGTGTATGTATGCCACTGTATGCATTGTATACGCCGTAATACAATAAAAATGCACACATAAACACAAAGGCAATGTCATATACATAGATACATTTAAATGTACACAATATTACATATACATCATGCAGAATAATTGTATCATACAATCTTGTATGTATAATACACACACATATATAACAAAGCACATGCGTCGTACTAAATAAGTACAGTGTATGTGTGTACTTAGTACACAGATATAGATACAAAATTACATACATCATGTACATTGTACAATGATTGTATACATACACCTACCTACATAACAAAGAGTACAGAGTACACACACACACACACACACACAAATTCAAACTACACTACAGAGTCAAAATTTGAAATACCTACAACTTTGCAAATAATTACATACGCAAACTACACGGTCAGAATGTGTTTCTGTTTACAGTGTAAACTTTACACAATAAAGAAAACGTGTTGTACTGTCTTTCAATTCTAATTTGAATTCAATAAAAATTATTACTGTTTTTATTTTTGTGCAAAGCATTGTGGGTTAGGAGTGAAAAATGTTTGGAATGTTTGTTATGTGAGTACATTACATTTTTTTCATATTTGTCTAAATCGATAAGGAATAAATATTCTTGTAAAATCGCCCCCCTCCAAGAAAATAGGAAGGGGTGACAGTCACCATAAAAAGCCGGAGAGAAAAATATTGCAATTGATGGAATGTCCATGATCTTTTATTAGTGTTGCATCTTCTTTTTTTTAATTCCCAGCATTGGAAAAAAAAATGAATTTTCAGAAACAATTTGATGAAGACATGCGATGAAGAAGAGAGCAACACAACATCTGAATTATTATCGGCCACGTGTTTAATAGAGAAACATTTAATATTGCTTATAATTTTGGTGTGTCTGATTATTCCATAAGGAATTGCGACCTAAATTCGTCATTTCAACTTCACACAGCAGGTGGGGGAGGGGAAGTAGGACGTTTCCTAATGTCTGCAGCATCAGAGAAAAATGCCCAGATTAATAGCAGTATACTAGTTGGTACTATTTCTCTACTTACAGTAATAAATGACCTTTATCTTGTGTTAGAGTCGAGATGTAGAATCTTATTAAAAGCTATCATTCTTTTTTATATTTATTTTTAAAAAAAAAAACTTTAAGTGTTTTTTTTTTTGTTTTTTGTTTTATTTATTTATTTCTAGCCTGTTTGAAAAAATCGATTTTAATTAATCACTGCTTTAAAATCTTTTTAAATCAATGATTTTGTACTCGAGTAAAAACGAAGCATCTTGCATCTAATCGATCACGATCAATCATTAACAATTTTAAAAGTTGATTTTTTTTTTGGGGGGGGGGCTTTTTGTTTTCTTTTTTCATTTTTAGAGAGAAGTTGTTGATTTTGTTTACCGGCTAATTTCGACAAACCACGTGTTTACAATTAAGCAAGTCAATTTTTTAAAATCATTTATCAAATATTTACTAACAAAAACGCAATTATCACCCAAGTCATCTGAAATTACATTTTTGTCCGTATTTTTATTTAAATTTCTAAATTTAATTTGCATAAATCTACATTAATTGGGAAAAAAAAAAAAACAAGTCTTATTGTGGATTTTACAAGTAGACTAATAATCGCCATTCAAACTTCGAGTTTTCAAATCACCAACATTTCGGAAATAAACCAGTAAATAAATTGTTCTTACTTTAATCAACAGTTTTTGTTTTGTTTTTTAATTCGGCATTTTGAAATTTTAAGTTTTGGGGAGGGGATTCATATGACTTTTCTTTCATTTTGATGAACAATTGAAAAAAAAAAAAAAAAAAACAACAACAAAAACGTAACTAACAGACCAGAAAAATAGAAATGAAACCAAGATTAAAATTTCATAACGTGCATTTTTTTTTTTTTAATAAGATTATTAATTAGTTAGTTCCAATTAAATTCGACATTTATTTCCTGTCGGCAGTTTATGAAAAACATTTTTTTTTTCCTTATTTTTTTTTTTTTTTTTTTTTTTGAACTTGAAAATTAATACAGAGAACAAAACACATTTAACAATGACTTTAAATCCAGAAATAAAAACAAAACAGGTAATATTTAAATTTAAAAATAGATGCGTAAAATCAAAATTCTTTTTGAATAAATCAAAATTCTAGATTAATCTTGAATGTAAACAAAAAAGAAAATATGAATTATAAGTAAAACAAAACAAAAAAAGGTTGTGTTTTTTTTTTTAAAGTACTTACCTTAGGGGTTGTGCCTTGTGTGAAGGAACGATTATGGCCGTTGTAAGTTGATACATATTTGTGGTGATCTTTCTTCTTCTTCTCTTTTATTTTATGTGTGTGTGTGTGATGACAAAAAAAGAAAAGACACTCTCGTGTGAAAAGTCCAAACGATCACTACAACTCTTATGTCTATGTCTGAACAAGAGAAATAACGAAGAAGAAAGAGAAAAACAAGGAATAAACCGTGAATGAAGAAGAAGGTGAGGAGTTGGGCGCACCAATGAAAATATATCAACACGCGTGTTGTACACAAAGTCCTAAGTCGTCGACGTTCATAACAACCTCAATCATCCTTTTCTCTGACAACAAACCTAGAAATTGCAATTACAACTACTACTACTATTTAAAATAAAATTTTTAAAAATACTACAATAAACACAAGTCTTCTCCTCCATGTATGTAGTAATAAATGTCCTCTCCTTTCTCTGCGAAAAAAAAAACACGTTTACTTTCGGATTTATTTTCTCTTCTTCAGTCTTTCTCTCACTTTTTAAAGACTCAACGATTGATACGTTCTTATTTTCTTACTTCCTTTCTTTTTATTTCTCCCACTTCGTCACATTATCTTCCTCCTACTCATACTCGACATTTTCCGGTCCCTAAAAAAAAGTTTGCGCTACTTTTTGCCCTTAATTTTGTTTTTCTCTTTCACTTGACTGCTAGTTTTACATTTCCCTTTTTTTTGCTGGCAAAAATGTCTGCCATGGGCTTGATCGCATCAACAGTACAAAAATGCTTTCTCTTCTTCTTCCTCTTCCTCTTTTTTTTCTTCTTCCTCTTTCTATTCTTCTTCCTCTTCCTCTTTTTCTTTGCTACTTTTTTTATCTTTATTTATTTATTTTTTATTTTTTTTTTTTCTTCATTCTTTATTCTTCATTATTTTAAATTCTCTATTTCAGTAAGAAGAAAAAAATGCTCTGACTTAACCTTATCGTTTTTTAAAGCTTGCTTGTACTTTTTATTTCTTTCATTTAATCTCAATATCTGTCTTGCTTTTTATGTGTGTATTTATGTGACTGTATAGTGTATGTGTATGTGAAACTGTGTATATATGTGTATGTGTGTGTATATGAAACTGTGTATTTGTGAGTTTATCTTTGTATGTATGAGAAACTGTGTGACTGTGTGTTTATGTGAAACTATGTATCTGAGTGAGTGTGAAACTGCATGACTGTCTGTATCTGAAACTAAACCGTGTATCTGTGTGTGTGTGTGTGTGTGTGTGTGTGTGTGTGTATTTGTGAAACTGCGTGTTTATTATTGATAACAAGGTATATCACAAAAATTAATTTTAATACGTTATTCTTCAGTGAGAAACTATAATTTATATTTGAATTTGAAAGTAAGATGCCTATCCAGAATAAACTACCAATGAAAAATAATATTCATTATTTCTGAGGTTATGTATAAAAGGATCATGTAAGGTATGCGCAATGATAACCAAGGGAGGTAATCATTTTTTTCTTTAAATTTCTTAATTTTTAAACAATTACCAAAAATCAGGGAATTGTCTGATTTTAATGTAATTTTGAAATGAAATTTTATTGTGTACATTGCTCAGGTGCACCATAACTCATCAAAGTCTCGTGTCAAGTACACAGAATAATGTATTAGTGTCAGGAACATGAACAGTTTACAGTAGTAATATGCATGTATGTGTGTGCGTGTGTGCATATGTGTGTGGAGAGGGGCATCAGGTATAGTGTCGGCGGACTACAGGAAGCATGGAGGCTTTGAAAGATTCAGTGTTTCGTCAGCCTACAACAGACGCGGGCAGCTTATTCCATGTCTCCGCAATTCTGAGCGTGAAAAAGTGTTTCCGAAAGTCACGTGAACAATGCTGTTTTCTGACTTTGTAGACATGCCCATGTGTGTTGGAAAGATGGAGATCAAAAAGGTGCTCAAGGTTGCTGTTGTTAAGATGATTAATGACCTTTTGAGCTTTTACCTGAAGCTTCAATGAATCCATTCCCAGGGCAGCGAGACATTCAGAGTATGGCAGATGCCTGATGGAGGGTATTCGTTTGGTTGCACGTCTCTGTACAGTTTCTAGGAGGTTAATGTTCTGAGCAAGATAGGGGTTCCAGACTGGTGATGCAAATTCAAGTAAATTATTATTCAAAATTTTAAAATGTGCAATCTTGCACAAGACATTTTCCAAGATTTTTATATATTTAAAAAATTATCACTAACGATAGTACTTTTTGTTACGGAAGACTAAAGGAACATAAGTTATTCCCCTTTTTTCTTTATTTTTTTTTTATTTTTAGTCTGGGCTTGAATCAACTGTTCATTGCACATATTCTTGTGTTTTATTTTTTCTTATGTGTTTTGGCTACACTGTGTAACTTTTTTGTAGCAAATTTTGACCATATGACCTTTAGGCACCCCTTTTTGATCTCAATTCAGAAGGATGTGTTTTTCATTTACACCATCAATATCCGGTTATTTGTTAGGGGTTAGGTTAGGGTTTTATTTAATTTAAAAAAAAACTCTAAAAATCGTCTGTTAACAAACAACCGGATATTGGCGGTGTAATGAAAAACATGTCCTTCTGAATCGAGATCAAAAAGGGGTGCCTAAAGGTCATATGGTCCCCAATTTTAAATTTTTTTTGGTTTGTTTTGTTTTACAGCATATCAACCTCAGTGGGTCATTTAATGCCGATAAAGTTTTGAAATAAATCAATTCTTAATGGATAATACAATTTTTTTATAAATACATTTTTCTATTTAACCCATAGATGGGACCCTAACAGGTACTACCACTCCGGGTCAGAGTGGACAAGGGAGCAATGGTGATGAAGGGGTGCTCCACATTCCCCAAACCTCCAAAACTGGAACCTCACCATCAGATAGAGTTTAACATCATTCCCAGGACATGTAGACCCCAGCCACCGCCTTCTAGCACCCATATGATAAAAAGGGGTTGGGGCTCCCAATTTTTACCCATCTAGACATGCATAACTGTCCGAAATTAAAAATTAAAATTTATCCTAATATCTAAAATTAAGAATTAAAAAAAGGCAATAATTTCTCCCTTTTTGCCTATCCCTAGATTTAAAAAAATGTACTATTTATATAGTACATTGAGATAATAAACATGTAGATAAAGAGTAAGTTTAAGTCATTTGCTTCATTTTTTCTTTTTTTTTTAAACTAAATACAGAAGAGTTAGAGTTTAAGTCCCAAACTTAGAAATCAGGGTATTTGTCCAGAATAGCACAACAAAGAAAATTTTAATTATTTCTGTGGTAAGCAAATGGTTGAAACTTACTTTTTATCTACATTATGGGGAATGTAAGTATTGGTAATTAGATTTCTATTTTTATTTATTTATTTTCTATTTTATTGCAGAATTAATGAAAAATTCTCATGGGTCAGTTATTCTGTAGATTAAAAAGCGCTGAATTTTAATCTCTCTCTCTCTCTCTCTCTCTCTCTCTCTCTCTCTCTCTCTCTCTCTCTCTCTCTCTCTCTCTCTCTCTCTCTCTCTCTCTCTCTCTCTCTCTCCTCTGTCTTTCTATATATAGCCCCTCTCGCTCTTTCTTCCTCTTTCTTCCTTTATCTGTCTGTCTGTCTTTCTCTCTCTCATTATCATCTGTCTGTCTGTCTGTCTGTCTGTCTCTCTCTCTCTCTCTCTCTCTCTCTCTCTCTATTTTATTACATTCATTTAGAAAAAATAAGCAAAGAAAAAGAAAAAGAAAGTTTATAACATTATTAAATGTCTTTCTTTGGGAGTTTTTTTTTTAAGTTTTGTATGTGCGTGGGGGTAGGGTCGGTTTTAGGGTAGTCAATTCCACGTGGGCGTCAAAATCTATTTTGGCCCCTCAGCCCATTTTGGCAACAGACGTTATTTTGTATTTTGAAACATTTCTTTTTTAATAATTCCTGTCCCTATGGACATTTTTAATGCAACAAAACTGCAATAAATCAGTTCTTTTAAGGCAAAATTCTTACCCTTCTCTCTCTCTCTCTCCCTCTCTCTCTCTCTCTCTCTCTCTCTTCTCTCTCTCTCTCTCTCTCTCTCTCTCTCTCTCTCTCTCTCTGTCTTTCTATATATAGCCCCTCTCACTCTTTCTTCTCTGTCTGTCTCTCTGTCTTTCTCTCTCTCATTATCAGTCAGTCTGTCTGTCTGTCTCTCTCTCTCCCTCTGTCTGTCTGTCTGTCTGTCTGTCTGTCTCTCTCTCTCTCTCTCTCTCTCTCTCTCTCTCTCTCTCTATCTATTTTATTACATTAAATTAGAAAAAATAAGCAAAGAAAAAGAAAAAGAAAGTATATATTTAAGGCAAAATTCTTACTCTCTCTCTCTCCTCCTCTCTCTCTCTCTCTCTCTCTCTCTCTCTCTCTCTCTCACCCCTGCATAATGCTCGCTCCAATTCTGAATTTTTTTTTACATTCAATTTATTTCCATACAGAAGTAATTTGTAACCAGATCCTTTTTTTTTCACTTAAGGCTTTAAAAAAATACTTGCAAGTGTATTGAGTCTTTTTTTTAAACAAGAAATTAGATATAACATTGCTTGAGTACTATTTTAAATAGAATAAGTAATGGTTCCTTTATTCATTTTATATACATATATATATATATATATATATATATATATAATATATATATATATTGGAGATTATGTGCTTAATTAAAGTCATACCTAATTTGTTAATAATTAATTATAATTAATGAATTAGGCGTGCATATCGGTTTAAATGCAAAGCGTAAACTAATCGAGAAAAAGTCGATCTCTGTATGTACATTTCAGCCATTAGGCCTCATCAGCAGAGCTATAGACAGGGCAGTGCTTTGTGCGTGATTCGAACCCTACCTGTCATGGCTGACAGGCGGACACTCTAACCATTACACTAGCTGTCTATGGCTCTGCTGATGAGGCCTAATGGGCTGAAATTGTACATACAGAGATCGACTTTTTCTCGATTTGTTTACGCTTTACATTTAAACCGATATGCACGCCTAATTCATTTAATTATAATTAATTAATTAACAAATTAGGTATGACTTTAATTAAGCACATAATCTCCAAAAAAATTGTCGGTATTCGCCATTTTCAAACACATTGTTTGTAAACTTCATATATATATATATATATATATATATATATATATATATATATATATATATATAAGAATGATACATTGCCATTTATGGAAAAAAAAAGTAATATATTCTTATCATCAAAAATTGCTTAACCGAAACTTAAGCCAGATTTTTTTAAATGTAATTTTCTTTCAAAACAAAGAAACATTAAAATGTGAACTGAGTTCCTAACCAAATTTGTTTATCTTTGTTTAATGCAATTGAAAAAAAACATTTTAGAATATTTACAACGCAATATTTGCATCACCAGTCTGGAACCTTGCTCAGAATATTAACCTCCTAGAAACTGTACAGAGACGTGCAACCAGGCGAGTACCCTCCATCAGGAATCTGCCATACTCTGAACGTCTCATTGCCCTAGGAATGGATTCGTTGAAACTTCAGCGTCTGGCAACTGACCTGGTAAATGCTCATAAGGTCATTAATCATCTTAACAACAGCAACCTTGAGCACCTTTTTGATCTCCATCTCTCCGATACACGCGGGCATGCTTACAAAGTCAGAAAACAGCACTGCTCACGTGACTTTCGGAAACATTTTTTCACGCTCAGAATTGCGGAGACATGGAATAAGCTGCCTGCATCTGTTGCTGGCTGCCGGAGCACTGAATCTTTCAAAGCCTCCATGCTTCCTGTAGTCCGCCAACACTATACCTGATGCCACTCTCCACATACACATGCACACACATACATGTATATTACTACTGTGAACTGTTCATGTTCCTGACACAACATTATTCTGTGTACTTGACATGAGACTTTGATGAGTTGTGGTGCACCTGAGCATTGTACACAATAAATTTCATTATTATTTTATTTTTTATATTCAAGATGGACACACATTTTAGATTGATTTATTTTAACAGCCTGTCAATACGTCTAGGGTTATTTTATGCCTAGAGTTTCAAGAATTGTGTTCATAGTACATTTATAGTTACATGTTTTGTGCAATTGTTCCGTAAGAACAGTTATACGATATCAAGTATTTCTATTTAATACAAATATTTTGCACACAGTTGTTTGGTTTCAAGTATTCCTATTGTGGGATTATCTCCCTTGTTTACCAAAGAATTCTTTTAATGACCACTAGATGATGTTATGAAAGCAGTAAATAAGAAGAGCACTCAAAAGTCTCTTTCTCTCTCTCTCTCTCCCTCTCACACACACACACACACACAGCATGCCTTAACACAAGACCAAATTCCTATTGGACTGGAACCATCTTTTAATTCCCAACAATATAGTGTTGCATTGAACACAAAACCATAGAACAATACACTTCTTACATATGTAAGTACTTACCCACCTTTTGGGCCCTGTGTCCAGTGGTTTCAACCATTGAACAAGTAAGATATTAACATCAACTTGATCCCTGGGGTATATCCCCACAAGTAGCACCTGTCCCCTCATCTAAAAAGGGGCAGTGCTGGGTTTATTGTCCAGTGCCTGAGGCACCTCAAAAGAGAAATACCGAGGGAATTCACATCATTTTTAGACACTAGCCACGTATGATCTTCGTTTGTGCGTGGTTCCTCCACTATAATGATCCTTGTGTTCGACTGACATGGTGGGATGTCAGTAAATACTTATTTTCAGTAAACTTACAACTGAATAGCGAGTTCGATCCTCACTGGATGGTCAATACTCAGAACCTTGTGTTGAATCCACACTGTGGCTCACAGGTTGAGTAAATACTTTTATATTTGAAGTGAGCACACTCATGTACTCACTCCAAATTCTTTATTCAAAAAATAAGAAGTGAAGTACATGAGTGTGTCATCACAACTCGGCATAGAAGCCGGAAGGTTTAGTTTGGGGAGGGAGGGTGCCAAAAAAGATAAATGCCAAAGGGATTCACGCAATTTTTAAACACTAGCCATGTATGATCTTCGGTTTGTGCGTGGTTCCTCCACTATAATGATCCTTGTGTTCGACTGACATGGTGGGATGTCAGTAAATACTTATTTTCAGTAAACTTACAACTGAATAGCGAGTTCGATCCTCACTGGGTGGTCAATACTCAGAACCTTGTGTTGAATCCACACTGTGGCTCACAGGTTAGGTAAATACCTACTTTCAACAAACTGATATCTGGGAATTTGAGGTCATTAGATAACAAGGCATTTCTGGTCATAATAAAAGTTTGGGTAAATATGCAGAGGCGCTCGTTGTGTAATGGTCATCGTCGAAGGAACTGAACACGATGATCAAAGTTCAAATCCTGGATGAGGCTGTTTGCATTTCATATAGCTCTAATACCCTTGTGAAAGGTATGCATACAACTGTCCTCCCTCCAACTATGGGTAAACAATAGAACAGATAGGGCTCTTTAACATTGGTTAGGCAACCAGTCTAGGAGAAAGAAAACTCTGAACTAAAACTTGTTAAACTCCGCATAAGAAATAGACTGGTTGCCATACCAAGATTAAAGAGCCCAGTCTGCCCTACTATTTACCCATAGCTGGAGGGAGAATACTCGAATTCATCCTTTTCCAGCGGTATTAGCGCTATGCAAAATGCAAACAGCCTCGTCCAGGATTTGAACTCGTCTCATCGTGTCCATTTCCTACGACTCTAACCATTACACCATGCACCTCGACTCGAATTCACATATTTTTTAGACACTAGCCATGCATGAGCTTCGGTTTGTGCATGGTTCCTCACTATAATGATCCTTGTAAACATTTACATATCTAAGTCTTTCCTCAAAACTTCTATTTCTCTTAGAATTTATATGCAATAGTACAAAATAAAAAACACCCTCCGGGCGATGTAAAAATAGATTTTTGAAACATATTGCCTGAGGGATGGGAGTAAAAAATCAATATCAGCGAGTTTGTACTCTATCTATGTAAAATCGTCAAATTTATTAAAGGATTAAAAAAAAAAGAAAGAAAGAAAGACAATTTGAAATGGAAACAGTTCCGATAACTTTAAATATTATATTAGAATAAAACAATCTATATATAAATATATAACGCCGGCATCTATTTATTGAAACAATGAGGATTATCTAACGTTGCATGCTCACATTTTGAGTATATTTATTCTATGTTATGACGTTGGATTATGTGTTGGGTAATGTGACGTAAGCAATGACGCAGTTTTTGTTACAGACAAAAACCGGAAGCGAATCTCCATTATTAATAGATACAGCATACCTTAAAATAAGACCAAATTCTTGTCCTTTCAGACAGCGATCACCTTTTAATTCCCAACAATGTTGCATTGAACACAAAACCATAGAACAATACACTTCTTACATATCTAAGTCTTTCCTCAAAACTTTTATTTCTCTTAGAATTTACATTCCCATACGTACACTAACGACATTTCTTCACACACAACTTTTTATGTATTCGTTTTGTATCTCATTTCATTTTTGTATTTATTCTATTAAGTTTTCTCACGCAATAAAATATGTTGTTGTTTATCCCACAGGATTGTTCTTGTATTTATTCTGTACAAGGAAATAAAATCCAACCAACAACAATTCTCTTACACTATCAGGTACTAATAATTATACGGTTTCAAGTAACTTTTCTATTTAATAATAGTCATTTGTTTGTACACAGCTATACTGTCTCAAGTAACTAATAATAGTCCTTAGTAAACAATTATAGCTTCAAGTAACTGTTCTTAATACAAATAATTTGCACACAGTTATATGGTTTCAAGTAAATAATAATTA
This sequence comes from Doryteuthis pealeii, assembly GCA_023376005.1. Taxonomy (NCBI): domain Eukaryota; kingdom Metazoa; phylum Mollusca; class Cephalopoda; order Myopsida; family Loliginidae; genus Doryteuthis; species Doryteuthis pealeii. Next base: position 3,863,338 of record CM042163.1, read on the forward strand.
ATAATAATATTTAATAAACAATTATAGCTTCAACTAACTATATTTAATACAAATAATTTGTACACATTTATATGGTTTCAAGTAACTAATAATAATAATCCTTAGTAAACAATTATAACTTAAAGTAACTATTCTTGATACAAATAATTTGCACACAGTTATATATTTTTAAGTAACTAAAAATAATAATCTTTAGTAAACAATTATTGCTTCAAATAACTATTCTTAATACAAATAATTTGCACACAGTTATATGGTTTCAAGTAACTAATAATAATAATCCTTAGTAAACAATTATAGCTTCAAGTAACTGATCTTAATACAAATAATTTGCACACAGTTATATGGTTTCAAGTAACTAATAATAATAATCCTTAGTAAACAATTATTGCTTCAAATAACTATTCTTAATACAAATATTTGCACACAGTTATACAAGTAAAATAATAATAATCCTTAGTAAACATTATAGCTTCAAGTAACTGATCTTAATACAAATAATTTGCACACAGTTATATGGTTTCAAGTAACTAATAATAATAATCCTTAGTAAACAATTATTGCTTCAAATAACTATTCTTAATACAAATAATTTGCACACAGTTATATGGTTTCAAGTAAATAATAATAATAATCCTTAGTAAACAATTATAGCTTCAAGTAACTGATCTTAATACAAATAATTTGCACACAGTTATATGGTTTCAAGTAACTAATAATAATAATCCTTAGTAAACAATTATAGCTTCAATAACTATTCTTAATACAAATAATTTGCACACAGTTATATGGTTTCAAGTAAATAATAATAATAATCCTTAGTAAACAATTATAGCTTCAAGTAACTGATCTTAATACAAATAATTTGCACACAGTTATATGGTTTCAAGTAACTAATAATAATAATCCTTAGTAAACAATTATTGCTTCAAATAACTATTCTTAATACAAATAATTTGCACACAGTTATATGGTTTCAAGTAAATAATAATAATAATCCTTAGTAAACAATTATAGCTTCAAGTAACTGATCTTAATACAAATAATTTGCACACAGTTATATGGTTTCAAGTAACTAATAATAATAATCCTTAGTAAACAATTATTGCTTCAAATAACTATTCTTAATACAAATAATTTGCACACAGTTATATGGTTTCAAGTAACTAATAATAATAATCCTTAGTAAACAATTATAGCTTCAAGTAACTGATCTTAATACAAATAATTTGCACACAGTTATATGGTTTCAAGTAACTAATAATAATCCTTAGTAAACAATTATTGCTTCAAATAACTATTCTTAATACAAATAATTTGCACACAGTTATATGGTTTCAAGTAAATAATAATAATAATCCTTAGTAAACAATTATAGCTTCAAGTAACTGATCTTAATACAAATAATTTGCACACAGTTATATGGTTTCAAGTAACTAATAATAATAATCCTTAGTAAACAATTATTGCTTCAAATAACTATTCTTAATACAAATAATTTGCACACAGTTATATGGTTTCAAGTAAATAATAATAATAATCCTTAGTAAACAATTATAGCTTCAAGTAACTGATCTTAATACAAATAATTTGCACACAGTTATATGGTTTCAAGTAACTAATAATAATAATCCTTAGTAAACAATTATTGCTTCAAATAACTATTCTTAATACAAATAATTTGCACACAGTTATATGGTTTCAAGTAACTAATAATAATAATCCTTAGTAAACAATTATAGCTTCAAATAACTATTCTTAATACAAATAATTTGCACACAGTTATATGGTTTCAAGTAAATAATAATAATAATAATAATAATAATTTATAAACAATTATAGCTTCAAGTAACTATTTTAATACAAATAATTTGTACACAGTTATATGGTTTCAAGTAACTAATAATAATAATCCTTAGTAAACAATTATAGCTTCAAGTAACTATTCTTAATACAAATAATTTGCACACAGTTATATATTTTCAAGTAACTAAAATAATAATCCTTAGTAAACAATTATGCTTCAAGTAACTATTCTTAATACAAATAATTTGCACACAGTTATATGGTTTCAAGTAACTAATAATAATAATCCTTAGTAAACAATTATAGCTTCAAGTAACTATTCTTAATACAAATAATTTGCACACAGTTATATGGTTTCAAGTAACTAATAATAATAATCCTTAGTAAACAATTATAGCTTCAAGTAACTATTCTTAATACAAATAATTTGCACACAGTTATATGGTTTCAAGTAACTAATAATAATAATCCTTAGTAAACAATTATAGCTTCAAGTAACTATCTTAATACAAATAATTTGCACACAGTTATATGGTTTCAAGTAACTAATAATAATAATCCTTAGTAAACAATTATAGCTTCAAGTAACTATCTTAATACAAATAATTTGCACACAGTTATATGGTTTCAAGTAACTAATAATAATAATCCTTAGTAAACAATTATAGCTTCAAATAACTATTCTTAATACAAATAATTTGCACACAGTTATATGGTTTCAAGTAAATAATAATAATAATCCTTAGTAAACAATTATAGCTTCAAGTAACTATTCTTAATACAAATAATTTGCACACAGTTATATGGTTTCAAGTAACTAATAATAATAATCCTTAGTAAACAATTATAGCTTCAAGTAACTATTCTTAATACAAATAATTTGCACACAGTTATATGGTTTCAAGTAACTAATAATAATAATCCTTAGTAAACAATTATAGCTTCAAATAACTATTCTTAATACAAATAATTTGCACACAGTTATATGGTTTCAAGTAAATAATAATAATAATCCTTAGTAAACAATTATAGCTTCAAGTAACTGATCTTAATACAAATAATTTGCACACAGTTATATGGTTTCAAGTAACTAATAATAATAATCCTTAGTAAACAATTATAGCTTCAAGTAACTATTCTTAATACAAATAATTTGCACACAGTTATATGGTTTCAAGTAACTAATAATAATAATCCTTAGTAAACAATTATAGCTTCAAATAACTATTCTTAATACAAATAATTTGCACACAGTTATATGGTTTCAAGTAAATAATAATAATAATCCTTAGTAAACAATTATAGCTTCAAGTAACTATTCTTAATACAAATAATTTGCACACAGTTATATGGTTTCAAGTAACTAATAATAATAATCCTTAGTAAAACAATTATAGCTTCAAGTAACTATTCTAAATACAAATAATTTGCACACAGTTATATGGTTTCAAGTAACTAATAATAATAATCCTTAGTAAACAATTATAGCTTCGAGTAGCTGTTCTTAATACAAATAATTTACAAATATATGGTATTAAGTATTCTTATTGAATTTAAATGATTTTTAAACAAATCTATTTGACCCAATGATGGGATTCTAACAGGTACCACCAGTCCAGGTCAGAGTCGACCTGGGAGTAATGGTGATGAAGGGATACTCCTCATTACATTTTTTGTGTAGTTGTTAAAGTTTTTGTTTTGTTTTGTTTTGATTTTTTTTTTTTTTTGGGGGGGGGTCCCGGTACTTTTGAATACAAATAATTTTTAAACAGATCTATTTGACCCTTAGATGAGACCCTAACAGATATTACCACTGAATAATGGCAATGAAGGGGTACTCCACCCTCTCAAGAGCTCCAGAACTGGAGCCTCACCATCAGAAGCAGCTTAGTGTTATACACAGAATATCCCTTCAGAGAGGGGAGGCTTACTCCACCACAGGAGATACAGTCAGCACATTCTAAGCCCCACTGACAGGGCTAACACACCCCTAAGTGTGTAACCATTCTATCACAAGGATTTAAACAATATGAAAGGAACAACCAAGAGTTTTCGATGCAGTTTACTGTCATACCCAAGTTACCCCCGGAGGAGGGTGTTATGTACTGAAGTTTTCACGGTACCAAATCGATATAATGTTGTATACCCTTTCTTACTTCTTACTTCTAGTCGTCTTTTCTTCTGGCCGGCTTTGGTTCTATCTTCTAACATCTTAATCTGGTCTCTTCTAAGGTCTGTACTTTCTTGGGGACTTCGGGTCTGGTTTCTGTTAGGGATTTCTCCTTATCAGAAGCCCTGTGTCATTGTTAGTTTTTAGTAAACACAAGACTTCGATTTTCTTATTAATGTTACTTTATTCGGTAAATCCCCAACCCAGACATAACATAGCGTGCGTATGCAGATTTACAGTTTAGACAGAGCATCATGGCCGACTGATCTGTCTGACATCCACTGCAAAACTAAACTAAAGCTCCTTACTATTCTTAAACCGGAACAGGTTCTTCTATGCCTTCCAGTTCCCACAATTTATCCCCGGAAGGCAAGGTGAGAGTTAGGTCAAACGCCGTCACTCACTTTCAGGGCCATCAACTGCACTGATCGCCACCATATCTCTATACTACCTTACATAAGTATGAAAAGGGTCATCCCCTCAGAATTACAGGGGATTGACAATAATCTTATGCCACCGCATAGATTATTTAACAAGGGGAGGCTCTTACTCCTTAGTAGGGGAAATAGTCAATGTATTCTAAGCCCTGCCAATGGATGGATTCATCTAAGAGGATATTGGATTCGCAAAGGTAAATCTCCATTTTCAGCCCAAGCCATAAAATTCTATCCACCAACTTGGAACCTAATTAGAAAGTTTCGTAGGAATAGCTGCCTACAGTCTATGAGGAACAAAATATAAGTTCACAGAATGTAATGACGAAAGGGAAACCACATGTACTTTTAACCTTATTTATTCATATATAAACTCAACAACAGTCAATATAACAAGTACTTAGAGGCAGTACTTACAGTTCATATATCTCCATCGTTGAGGGGGGTGTTCAGGTTGAGTCTTCAGTTGTTACTCCCTCACTGAGGGGAAAGTTCCTTCAATCACAAGAGACTGAGACAAGAGCTTGTTTCTACAAGGCTCACTCGTTGGTACCAAAACCGTAAAAAGGGTTCTTCACCCAACCTGACAAGGGACGTTACCTTTTCTACTTCCTGTCCCCGAAGGCACATGAGAGTTCTAGTCCCTACAGTGTCGTAGGAAATGGATGAGGCTGTTTGTATTTTACACAGCACTAATACACCTGGGAAAAGTATGCATCCAAATATTGTCCCCCAGCTATGGGTAAATAGTAGGATAAACTGGACTCTTTAACCGTCGTATGGCAACCAGTCAAGGAGAAGGAAAACTCTGAATACAAACCTATTAAACCCCACTAAATAAATTGGTCTTGTGTCGCCTCCTGTTTTTGCGGAGGGGTAGGTAAGTACATTCTTGGAGCTTATGTTGAGTATTCTCGATCCATAAATGACACAACCAGAATTAGCGATTCATGGGTTTGACCTTTTTGGTATCCCACATAGGGCAATTTTATGTGTCAATACTTAAGCATTTCGGTATATTGTACCATCTTCAGGACACTGTTAAGTAATGTTTATGTGAGGGACAAAATGAAAGATGTTAAGTGTATAGTGAATGTGTGAATATGATGTTATTGACTGTTAATTTTTATATGCGCGTTGGTTTACTTATATATTGTTTTGAATAAATCTTGAAAGCAACACAATACAAAACTTATACCTGTATGGCCACTTATCTCCCATCTCACAAACCATCCTCGTAAGCCAAGCAAGACATGCTAAACACTGCTAGAGAAGTAAGCCAAACTCATAATAAGGGAATACTCCTATGGACTCCTACACATGGACACACCAGTGTTAGCCGATCTGCAAAATCTTACATTCACCAGCTCTGTGCAGACACTGGGTGCTGTCTAGAAGACTTACCAAGAGTGATGGGCGATAGGGATGAATAGCGAGAGAGAGTGAGAGAGTCAAGGAAATCAGTGCTGTCGTCACACTTTGATTGATGATGATGACGATGATGATGATGATGGAAGTAGGACCATACAAAAAAAAAATCTTGGAAGCGTCACCCTACTGAGATAGCAATCTTTTTTTTTTTTTTTAAACTAGAGACTAAATACGCGGTTGAAATCATTTTTACTCAAAACATTTGTTCACACCTACGAGAAATTTGTAATTCATAGAACAAGGGAGATAACTCAGAAAAATATTCTTTCATGAAAATGACAGAATTTGTTTTTGCAAAACAAGTGTATTTTTGGGTTTTTTTTGTTTTCTTCTTTCTCACTTTTATAACACACACACAAAAAAAAGATAAAATTATAGGAAACATTTTTAAACACTTGAATATGAAACTGGAAAATTTTTTTTCAATGATTAGTTTGTCATAAAAGCACGAACGACTTTCACTTGCTCAGTTTGGCTGAGATAGTTGTGTCTTTATCCTCAATGCCTGAATGTTCAAGCCCAAGTGAGAACAGAATTTAGAATGCTGATTTTCAGGGCAATCAGGCAGCTTTTTTTGGCAAAGATTAATCTTCTTTTCTTTCTCTTTGACTCTGTACAATACTAAACAAAGAATAATTAATAAAATAATAATGAAATGTTATTGTGTACAGTGCTCAGGTGCACCACAACTCATCAAAGTCTCATGTCAAGTACACAGAATAATGTATTAGTGTCAGGAACATGAACAGTTTACAGTAGTAATATAGATGTATGTGTACAGTGCTCAGGTGCACCACAACTCATCAAAGTCTCATGTCAAGTACACAGAATAATGTATTAGTGTCAGGAACATGAACAGTTTACAGTAGTAATATAGATGTATGTGTGTGCATGTGTATGTGGAGAGTGGCATCAGGTATAGTGTTGGCGGACTACAGGAAGCATGGAGGCTTTGAAAGTTTCAGTGCTCCGGCAGCCTACAACAGACGCAAGAGGTTTATTCCATGTCTCCGCAATTCTGAGCGTGAAAAAATGTTTCCAAAAGTCACGTGAACAGTGCTGTTTTCTGACTTTGTAGGCATGCCCACGTGTGTTAGAAAGATGGAGATCAAAAAGGTGCTCCAGGTTGCTGTTGTTCAGATGATTAATGACCTTATGAGCATTTACCAGGTCAGTTGCCAGACGCCGAAGTTTCAACAAATTCATTCCCAGGGCTGCGAGACGTTCAGAGTATGGCAGATTCCTGATGGAGGGTACTCGCCTGGTTGCACGTCTCTGTACAGTTTCTAGGAGGTTAATATTCTGAGAAAGGTAGGTGTTCCAGACTGGTGATGCAAACTCCAAGTGTGGCCGTACCATAGCTTTGTACAGCTTCAAATAGATAGCCGGTGAGCGTCTGACAAAGGTCTTGCTTTAGTTATGGTAAGCTGCTCGCTATGGCTCTCCTACCACTGCCTGTATGTGTAGAAACAGCAATGGTAGGAGAGCAATAGTGAGCAGCTTACTATAACTAAAGAGCCCAGTCTGCACTACAATTTGCTGGGGGGGGGGGGAGAACAGATGGATTCATACCTTTTCGAAGGGCATTAGCACAAAGTGAAAACACAAGCAGCCTTATCCAGGATTTAAGCTCTATTTGCTATAATGATAACCATTCCATTAAATATTATAAAACAAATACAATACACAGACTTATTACTGTGGATCTCAAAATATTAAATAGATTTTTTTAATTAAATGAGAAACAGAAATATTGTGTTTTTGTTTGTTTGTTTGTTTGTTTGGATTATGGTCTCTCTCTCTCTTCTCTCTCATCTCTCTCTCTCTCTCTCTCTCCCTCTCTCTCTCTCTCTCTCTCTCTCTCATTGCCTCTCTCTCTCTCTCTCTGTCTCTCACCAATATACTTGATCAATATCAAATACATTAGATTTTTTCTGATTTTATTAATAAATCTCTATGAAAAAGTGATAATAAAAAATATAAATCCTACTCGGTTATTTCCTATAAGTCTAACATAAACAAAGGGGAACCACTCTTGACTGATAAATTATTTATTTATTTATTGATCTACTAGGAAAAAAGAAGACTGGGTTAGGGTTAGGGTTAGGGTTTAGGGTTAATGGGAAAATAAATAAATAATTTATCAGTCAAGAGTGTTTCCCCTTTGTTTATGTTAGAATTATAGGAAATAACCGACTACTCATATATATATTTTTTTTTCAGATAAGTTCTAAATTCTAAAATCATTTCATATATATATATATATATATATATATATATATATATATGCACGTACATTTCTGATATTCATCTCTGAAGATAAAGTTCTACTTTGAAATCGATAAGACAAAAATAACATCTTTTTGTTTTTATTTTTTATACGCATTGTAATTGCCTTCAAATCATTAATATATTATAATATATATATATATATATATATATATATATATATATATATAAAGTCCTTAGTAAATATAGAAATATAAAATTATTTAATTCAAAATAAATTTGAAAATATTCAAGTGGTCGTTTGTGAATTTTATTAACTTTTTCTTTCTTTCTTTCTTTCTTTCTTTTCTTTTCTTTTCTTTTCTTTTCTTTTCTTTTTTTAACTTAAAATTCACTTTCTTACAAGAATGTTCTTACCAAAAAAAAAAAAAAATCCTCAAGTTAATTTTTCGTAGCGAGAGCATCAAAACTCTAAGAGTTATCTCCCTTGCACTGCACTATTTCTGTTTTTTCCTTTTTTCATAAAACGATATTTGCATATTTATTTCCTAGCACCAGAAAACCTGAAGCCTAAACCAGTTAATCTCACAATCTATAAATAGTGAATTTGATTAGTCTTATCATTGTAGCCATAAACTAAATTTAGAAATTATCTACTGGAGCATTTGGTGTAAAGTTTATCAAACTAGACTCACAAGCCATTGTTAGTAAGTTCTGCCAGATTTGTTTTCAGATTAAATTCATATATAATAATAATGAAATGTATTGTGTACAGTGCTCAGGTGCACACAACTCATCAAAGTCTCATGTCTAGTACATAGAATAATGTATTAGTGTCAGGAATATGAATAGCATACAGTAATAATATACATGTATGTGTAGTGCTCAGGTGCACCACAACTCATCAAAGTCTCATGTCTAGTACATAGAATAATGTATTAGTGTCAGGAATATGAATAGCATACAGTAATAATATACATGTATGTGTACAGTGCTCAGGTGCACCACAACTCATCAAAGTCTCATGTCTAGTACATAGAATAATGTATTAGTGTCAGGAACATGAATAGCATACAGTAATAATATACATGTATGTGTACAGTGCTCAGGTGCACCACAACTCATCAAAGTCTCATGTCTAGTACACAGAATAATGTATTAGTGTCAGGAACATGAATAGCATAAAGTAATAGGTTCTTTCTTCTTGTGGGCTGGTAAGCTGAAAGGAAATTTAGGAAAAGAAGCGAAAGGAACAAAGATAAGGATGACTTTAGGGTAAGACTTTTATTTGTTGATTTACACTATTTCTTAGGTTCTTTCTTCTTGTGGGCTGGTAAGCTGAAAGGAAATTTAGGAAAAGAAGCGAAAGGAACAAAGATAAAGATGACTTTAGGGTAAGACTTTTATTTGTTGATTTACACTATTTCTTAGGTTCTTCTTCTTGTGGGCTGGTAAGCTGAAAGGAAATTTAGGAAAAGAAGCGAAAGGAACAAAGATAAGGATGACTTTAGGGTAAGACTTTTATTTGTTGATTTACACTATTCTTAGGTTCTTTCTTCTTGTGGGCTGGTAAGCTGAAAGGAAATTTAGGAAAAGAAGCGAAAGGAACAAAGATAAGGATGACTTTAGGGTAAGACTTTTATTTGTTGATTTACACTATTTCTTAGGTTCTTTCTTCTTGTGGGCTGGTAAGCTGAAAGGAAATTTAGGAAAAGAAGCGAAAGGAACAAAGATAAGGATGACTTTAGGGTAAGACTTTTATTTGTTGATTTACACTATTTCTTAGGTTCTTTCTTCTTGTGGGCTGGTAAGCTGAAAGGAAATTTAGGAAAAGAAGCGAAAGGAACAAAGATAAGGATGACTTTAGGGTAAGACTTTTATTTGTTGATTTACACTATTTCTTAGGTTCTTTCTTCTTGTGGGCTGGTAAGCTGAAAGGGAATTTAGGAAAAGAAGCGAAAGGAACAAAGATAAGGATGACTTTAGGGTAAGACTTTTATTTGTTGATTTACACTATTTCTTAGGTTCTTTCTTCTTGTGGGCTGGTAAGCTGAAAGGGAATTTAGGAAAAGAAGCAAAGGAACAAAGATAACGATGACTTTAGGGTAAGACTTTTATTTGTTGATTTACACTATTTCTTAGGTTCTTTCTTCTTGTGGGCTGGTAAGCTGAAAGGGAATTTAGGAAAAGAAGCGAAAGGAACAAAGATAAGGATGACTTTAGGGTAAGACTTTTATTTGTTGATTTACACTATTTCTTAGGTTCTTTCTTCTTGTGGGCTGGTAAGCTGAAAGGAATTTAGGAAAAGAAGCGAAAGGAACAAAGATAAGGATGACTTTAGGGTAAGACTTTTATTTGTTGATTTACACTATTTCTTAGGTTCTTTCTTCTTGTGGGCTGGTAAGCTGAAAGGGAATTTAGGAAAAGAAGCAAAAGGAACAAAGATAAGGATGACTTTAGGGTAAGACTTTATTTGTTGATTTACACTATTTCTTAGGTTCTTTCTCTTGTGGGCTGGTAAGCTGAAAGGGAATTTAGGAAAAGAAGCAAAAGGAACAAAGATAAGGATGACTTTAGGGTAAGACTTTTATTTGTTGATTTACACTATTTCTTAGGTTCTTTCTTCTTGTGGGCTGGTAAGCTGAAAGGGAATTTAGGAAAAGAAGCAAAAGGAACAAAGATAAGGATGACTTAGGGTAAGACTTTTATTTGTTGATTTACACTATTTCTTAGGTTCTTCTTCTTGTGGGCTGGTAAGCTGAAAGGAATTTAGGAAAAGAAGCGAAAGGAACAAAGATAAGGATGACTTTAGGGTAAGACTTTTATTGTTGATTTACACTATTTCTTAGGTTCTTCTTCTTGTGGGCTGGTAAGCTGAAAGGAATTTAGGAAAAGAAGCGAAAGGAACAAAGATAAGGATGACTTTAGGGTAAGACTTTTATTTGTTGATTTACACTATTTCTTAGGTTCTTTCTTCTTGTGGGCTGGTAAGCTGAAAGGGAATTTAGGAAAAGAAGCAAAAGGAACAAAGATAAGGATGACTTTAGGGTAAGACTTTTATTTGTTGATTTACACTATTTCTTAGGTTTTCTTCTTGTGGGCTGGTAAGCTGAAAGGGAATTTAGGAAAAGAAGCAAAGGAACAAAGATAAGGATGACTTTAGGGTAAGACTTTTATTTGTTGATTTACACTATTTCTTAGGTTCTTTCTTCTTGTGGGCTGGTAAGCTGAAAGGAATTTAGGAAAAGAAGCGAAAGGAACAAAGATAAGGATGACTTTAGGGTAAGACTTTTATTTGTTGATTTACACTATTTCTTAGGTTCTTTCTTCTTGTGGGCTGGTAAGCTGAAAGGAAATTTAGGAAAAGAAGCGAAAGGAACAAAGATAAGGATGACTTTAGGGTAAGACTTTTATTTGTTGATTTACACTATTTCTTAGGTTCTTTCTTCTTGTGGGCTGGTAAGCTGAAAGGGAATTTAGGAAAAGAAGCAAAAGGAACAAAGATAAGGATGACTTTAGGGTAAGACTTTTATTTGTTGATTTACACTATTTCTTAGGTTCTTCTTCTTGTGGGCTGGTAAGCTGAAAGGGAATTTAGGAAAAGAAGCAAAAGGAACAAAGATAAGGATGACTTTAGGGTAAGACTTTTATTTGTTGATTTACACTATTTCTTAGGTTCTTTCTTCTTGTGGGCTGGTAAGCTGAAAGGGAATTTAGGAAAAGAAGCAAAAGGAACAAAGATAAGGATGACTTTAGGGTAAGACTTTTATTTGTTGATTTACACTATTTCTTAGGTTCTTTCTTCTTGTGGGCTGGTAAGCTGAAAGGAATTTAGGAAAAGAAGCGAAAGGAACAAAGATAAGGATGACTTTAGGGTAAGACTTTTATTTGTTGATTTACACTATTTCTTAGGTTCTTCTTCTTTTGTGGGCTGGTAAGCTGAAAGGAATTTAGGAAAAGAAGCGAAAGGAACAAAGATAAGGATGACTTTAGGGTAAGACTTTTTTTGTTGATTTACACTATTTCTTAGGTTCTTTCTTCTTGTGGGCTGGTAAGCTGAAAGGGAATTTAGGAAAAGAAGCGAAAGGAACAAAGATAAGGATGACTTTAGGGTAAGACTTTTATTTGTTGATTTACACTATTTCTTAGGTTCTTTCTTCTTGTGGGCTGGTAAGCTGAAAGGAATTTAGGAAAAGAAGCGAAAGGAACAAAGATAAGGATGACTTTAGGGTAAGACTTTTATTTGTTGATTTACACTATTTCTTAGGTTCTTTCTTCTTGTGGGCTGGTAAGCTGAAAGGAAATTTAGGAAAAGAAGCGAAAGGAACAAAGATAAGGATGACTTTAGGGTAAGACTTTTATTGTTGATTTACACTATTTCTTAGGTTCTTCTCTTTTGTGGGCTGGTAAGCTGAAAGGAATTTAGGAAAAGAAGCGAAAGGAACAAAGATAAGGATGACTTTAGGGTAAGACTTTTATTTGTTGATTTACACTATTTCTTAGGTTCTTTCTTCTTGTGGGCTGGTAAGCTGAAAGGGAATTTAGGAAAAGAAGCAAAAGGAACAAAAGATAAGGATGACTTTAGGGTAAGACTTTTATTTGTTGATTACACTATTTCTTTAGGTTTCTTTCTTCTGTGGGCTGGTAAGCTGAAAGGGAATTTAGGAAAAGAAGCAAAAGGAACAAAGATAAGGATGACTTTAGGGTAAGACTTTATTGTTGATTTACACTATTTCTTAGGTTCTTCTTCTTGTGGGGCTGTGTAGCTGAAAGGGAATCTCTAGGAAAAAAGCAAAAGGACATATTAATAATAATGACTTATAGCCAAGGTAAAGAACTTATTAATATAGTTGACTAAATGTACAACATCATCTCTCAAATCTCTCTCTTT
>CM042163.1:3876398-3881398 GCA_023376005.1 Doryteuthis pealeii
GAGAAGAGATTTCAGCAAGACTGATATTGGGAATTTGAGGTCATTAGATACAGGCATTTCTGGTCATAATAAATTTGGGTAAATATGCAGAGGCGCTCGTTGTGTAATGGTCATCGTCGAAAGAACTGAACACGATGATCAAAGTTCAAATCCTGGATGAGGCTGTTTGCATTTCATAGCTCTAATACCCTTGTGAAAGGTATGCATACAACTGTTCCTCCAACTATGGGTAAACAATAGAACAGATAGGGCTCTTTAACATTGGTTATGCAACCAGTCTAGGAGAAAGAAAACTCTGAACTAAAACTTGTTAAACTCCGCATAAGAAATAGACTGGTTGCCATACCAAGATTAAAGAGCCCAGTCTGCCCTACTATTTACCCATAGCTGGAGGGAGAATACTCGAATTCATCCTTTTCCAAGCGGTATTAGCGCTATGCAAAATGCAAACAGCTTCGTCCAGGATTTGAACTCGTCTCATCGTGTCCATTTCCTACGACTCTAACCATTACACCATGCACCTCGACTCGAATTCACATATTTTTTAGACACTAGCCATGCATGAGCTTCGGTTTGTGCGTGGTTCCCTACTATAATGATCCTTGTAAACATTTACATATCTAAGTCTTTCCTCAAAACTTCTATTTCTCTTAGAATTTATATGCACTAGTACAAAATAAAAAACACCTCCGGGCGATGTAAAAATAGATTTTTGAACATATTGCCTGAGGGATGGGAGTAAAAAAATGTCAGCGAGTTTGTACTCTATCTATGTAAAATCGTCAAATTTATTAAAGGATTAAAAAAAAAAAGAAAGAAAGACAATTTGAAATGGAAACAGTTCCGATAACTTTAAAATTATTTATTAGAATAAAACAATCTATATATAAATATATAACACTGGGCATCTATTTATTGAAACAATGAGGATTATCTAACGTTGCATGCTCAAATTTTGAGTATATTTATTCTATGTTATGACGTTGGATTAGTGTTGGGTAATGTGACGTAAGCAGTGATGCAGTTTTTGTTACAGACAAAAACCGGAAGCGAATCTCCATTATTAATAGATACAGCATACCTTAAAATAAGACAAATTCTTGTCCTTTCAGACAGCGATCACTTTTAATTCCCAATGTTGCATTGAACACAAAACCATAGAACAATACACTTCTTACATATCTAAGTCTTTCCTCAAAACTTTTATTTCTTTTAGAATTTACATTCCCATACGTACACTAACGACATTTCTTCACAAACACCTTTTTATGTATTTGTTTTGTATCTCATTTCATTTTTGTATTTATTCTATTAAGTTTTCTCAGGCAATAAAATATGTTGTTGTTTATCCAACATGACTGTTCTTGTATTTATTCTGTACAAGGAAATAAAATTCAACCAATAACAATTCTCTTACACTATCATGTACTAATAATTATACGGTTTCAAGTAACTTTTCTATTTAATAATAGTCATTTGTTTGTACACAGCTATGCGGTCTCAAGTAACTAATAATAGTCCTTAGTAAACAATTATAGCTTCAACTAACTGTTCTTAATACAAATAATTTGCACACAGTTATATGGTTCCAAGTAAATAATAATAATAATAATAATAATAATAATAATAATAATATTTAATAAACAATTATAGCTTCAACTAACTATATTTAATACAAATAATTTGTACACATTTATATGGTTTCAAGTAACTAATAATTATAATCCTTAGTAAACAATTATAGCTTCAAGTAACTATTCTTAATACAAATAATTTGCACATAGTTATATGGTTTCAAGTAACTAATAATAATAATCCTTAGTAAACAATTATAACTTAAAGTAATATTCTTATACAAAAATTTGCACACAGTTATATTTTTTAAGTAACTAATAATAATTTTAGTAAACAATTATAGCTTCAAGTAACTATTCTTAATACAAATAATTTGCACACAGTTATATGGTTTCAAGTAAATAATATAATAATCCTTAGTAAACAATTATAGCTTCAAGTAACTATTCTTAATACAAATAATTTGCACACAGTTATATGGTTTCAAGTAATAATAATAATAATCTTAGTAAACAATTATAGCTTCAAGTAACTATTCTTAATACAAATAATTTGCACACAGTTATATGGTTTCAAGTAACTAATAATAATAATCCTTAGTAAACAATTATAGCTTCAAGTAACTATTCTTAATACAAATAATTTGCACACAGTTATATGGTTTCAAGTAACTAATAATAATAATCCTTAGTAAACAATTATAGCTTCAAGTAACTATTCTTAATACAAATAATTTGCACACAGTTATATGGTTTCAAGTAACTAATAATAATAATCCTTAGTAAACAATTATAGCTTCAAGTAACTATTCTTAATACAAATAATTTGCACACAGTTATATGGTTTCAAGTAAATAATAATAATCCTTAGTAAACAATTATAGCTTCAAGTAACTATTCTTAATACAAATAATTTGCACAGTTATATGGTTTCAAGTAACTAATAATAATAATCCTTAGTAAACAATTATAGCTTCAAGTAACTATTCTTAATACAAATAATTTGCACACAGTTATATGGTTTCAAGTAATAATAATAATAATCCTTAGTAAACAATTATAGCTTCAAGTAACTATTCTTAATACAAATAATTTGCACAGTTATATGGTTTCAAGTAACTAATAATAATAATCCTTAGTAAACAATTATAGCTTCAAGTAACTATTCTTAATACAAATAATTTGCACACAGTTATATGGTTTCAAGTAACTAATAATAATAATCCTTAGTAAACAATTATAGCTTCAAGTAACTATTCTTAATACAAATAATTTGCACACAGTTATATGGTTTCAAGTAACTAATAATAATAATCCTTAGTAAACAATTATAGCTTCAAGTAACTATTCTTAATACAAATAATTTGCACACAGTTATATGGTTTCAAGTAACTAATAATAATAATCCTTAGTAAACAATTATAGCTTCAAGTAACTATTCTTAATACAAATAATTTGCACACAGTTATATGGTTTCAAGTAACTAATAATAATAATCCTTAGTAAACAATTATAGCTTCAAGTAACTATTCTTAATACAAATAATTTGCACACAGTTATATGGTTTCAAGTAACTAATAATAATAATCCTTAGTAAACAATTATAGCTTCAAGTAACTATTCTTAATACAAATAATTTGCACACAGTTATATGGTTTCAAGTAACTAATAATAATAATCCTTAGTAAACAATTATAGCTTCAAGTAACTATTCTTAATACAAATAATTTGCACACAGTTATATGGTTTCAAGTAACTAATAATAATAATCCTTAGTAAACAATTATAGCTTCAAGTAACTATTCTTAATACAAATAATTTGCACACAGTTATATGGTTTCAAGTAACTAATAATAATAATCCTTAGTAAACAATTATAGCTTCAAGTAACTATTCTTAATACAAATAATTTGCACACAGTTATATGGTTTCAAGTAACTAATAATAATAATCCTTAGTAAACAATTATAGCTTCAAGTAACTATTCTTAATACAAATAATTTGCACACAGTTATATGGTTTCAAGTAACTAATAATAATAATCCTTAGTAAACAATTATAGCTTCAAGTAACTATTCTTAATACAAATAATTTGCACACAGTTATATGGTTTCAAGTAACTAATAATAATAATCCTTAGTAAACAATTATAGCTTCAAGTAACTATTCTTAATACAAATAATTTGCACACAGTTATATGGTTTCAAGTAAATAATAATAGTAAACAATTATAGCTTCAAGTAACTATTCTTAATACAAATAATTTGCACACAGTTATATGGTTTCAAGTAACTAATAATAATAATCCTTAGTAAACAATTATAGCTTCAAGTAACTATTCTTAATACAAATAATTTGCACACAGTTATATGGTTTCAAGTAACTAATAATAATAATCCTTAGTAAACAATTATAGCTTCAAGTAACTATTCTTAATACAAATAATTTGCACACAGTTATATGGTTTCAAGTAACTAATAATAATAATCCTTAGTAAACAATTATAGCTTCAAGTAACTATTCTTAATACAAATAATTTGCACACAGTTATATGGTTTCAAGTAACTAATAATAATAATCCTTAGTAAACAATTATAGCTTCAAGTAACTATTCTTAATACAAATAATTTGCACACAGTTATATGGTTTCAAGTAACTAATAATAATCCTTAGTAAACAATTATAGCTTCAAGTAACTATTCTTAATACAAATAATTTGCACACAGTTATATGTTTCAAGTAAATAATAATAATAATCCTTAGTAAACAATTATAGCTTCAAGTAACTATTCTTAATACAAATAATTTGCACACAGTTATATGGTTTCAAGTAACTAATAATAATAATCCTTAGTAAACAATTATAGCTTCAAGTAACTATTCTTAATACAAATAATTTGCACACAGTTATATGGTTTCAAGTAACTAATAATAATAATCCTTAGTAAACAATTATAGCTTCAAGTAACTATTCTTAATACAAATAATTTGCACACAGTTATATGTTTTCAAGTAACTAATAATAATAATCCTTAGTAAACAATTATAGCTTCAAGTAACTATTCTTAATACAAATAATTTGCACACAGTTATATGGTTTCAAGTAACTAATAATAATAATCCTTAGTAAACAATTATAGCTTCAAGTAACTATTCTTAATACAAATAATTTGCACACAGTTATATGGTTTCAAGTAACTAATAATAATAATCCTTAGTAAACAATTATAGCTTCAAGTAACTATTCTTAATACAAATAATTTGCACACAGTTATATGGTTTCAAGTAACTAATAATAATAATCCTTAGTAAACAATTATAGCTTCAAGTAACTATTCTTAATACAAATAATTTGCCACAGTTATATGGTTTCAAGTAAATAATAATAATCCTTAGTAAACAATTATAGCTTCAAGTAACTATTCT
>CM042163.1:3886398-3893898 GCA_023376005.1 Doryteuthis pealeii
CTGGCTGTTGCGGCACATAATAGGGCAATTTGAGTTCAAACTCCAGACCCCCACCCCCCAGCTATGGGTTAAACAGTACGAGATCAACTACACCACAGTGACAGAGGTGGTCACTACTAGAATAGGCTCAATCCTAACTAGTGATCATCCTCCATACATTAATACATGAAAATAATTTGAAAAGTAATGAAAACACACTCCAGATATAGAAACAATATGATACTCACCGTCGCAGTGGGGTTCTAACTACCGTCGAGTTAGTAGACGAAAACAACAGGCAAGCTGTAACTTAAATACAGTCCTTGCATGCTGCTGTCATAATGCAAAGTGATGGCTGAAGAGTGAGTACTTATCCATTATGAACTCAGGCAAGTTCATTTCCTGAGTTCTGATTGGCTGTTGGATTTCAGGGTGAGTAAGAACATGGATAAGTACCCACTCTTCAGCCATCACTTTGCATTATGCCAGCAGCATGCAAGGACTGTATTTAAGTTACAGCTTGCCTGTTGTTTTCGTCTACTAACTCGACGGTAGTTAGAACCCCACTGCGACGGTGAGTATCATATTGTTTCTATATCTGGAGGATAACTTCTACAATCTTGACTAAACTTGGTATGTGAACTCCTTTCACTTCAAGGAGTGTTGGAGGTTGAAAATATGTTAAATTTCAAACATTTAAAGAGGGTTCTTCACCCAACCTGACAAGGGACGTTACCTTTTCTACTTCCTGTCCCCAAAGGCACAGGAGAGTTCTAGTCCTTACAGTGTCGTAGGAAATGGATGAGGCTGTTTGTATTTTACACAGCACTAATACACCTGGGAAAAGTATGCATCCAAATATTGTCCCCCAGCTATGGGTAAATAGTAGGATAGACTGGACTCTTTAACCATGGTATGGCAACCAGTCAAGGAGAAGGAAAACTCTGAATACAAACCTATTAAACTCCACTAAATAAATTGGTCTTGTGTCGCCTCCTGTTTTTGCGGAGGTTGTAGGTAAGTACATTCTTGGAGCTTATGTTGAGTATTCTCGATCCATAAATGACACAACCAGAATTAGCGATTCATGGGTTTGACCTTTTTGGTATCCCACATAGGGCAATTTTATGTGTCAATACTTAAGCATTTCGGTATATTGTACCATCTTCAGGACACTGTTAAGTAATGTTTATGTGAGGGACAAAATGAAAGATGTTAAGTGTATAGTGAATGTGTGAATATGATGTTATTGACTGTTAATTTTTATATGCGCGTTGGTTTACTTATATATTGTTTTGAATAAATCTTGAAAGCAACACAATACAAAACTTATACCTGTATGGCCACTTATCTCCCATCTCACAAACCATCCTCGTAAGCCAAGCAAGACATGCTAAACACTGCTAGAGAAGTAAGACAAAACTCATAATAAGAGAATACTCCTATGGACTCCTACACATGGACACACCAGTGTTAGCCGATCTGCAAAATCTTACATTCACCAGCTCTGTGCAGACACTGGGTGCTGTCTAGAAGACTTACCAAGAGTGATGGGCGATAGGGATGAATGGCGAGAGAGAGTGAGAGAGTCAAGGAAATCAGTGCTGTCGTCACACTTTGATGATGATGATGACGATGATGATGATGATGGAAGTAGGACCATACAAAAAAAAAAAATCTTGGAAGCGTCACCCTACTGGGATAGCAATCTTTTTTTTAAAAATTAGAGACTCAATACACAGTTGAAATCATTTTTACTCAAAACATTTGTTCACACCTACGAGAAATTTGTAATTCATAGAACAAGGGAGATAACTCAGAAAAATATTTCTTTCATGAAAATGACAGAATTTGTTTTTGCAAACAAGTGTATTTTGGGTTTTTTTGTTTTCTTCTTTCTCACTTTTATAACACACACACAAAAAAAGATAAAATTATAGGAAACATTTTTAAACACTTGAATATGAAATGGAAAATTTTTTTCAATGATTAGTTTGTCATAAAAGCACGAACGACTTTCACTTGCTCAGTTTGGCTGAGATAGTTGTGTCTTTATCCTCAATGCCTGAATGTTCAAGCCCAAGTGAGAACAGAATTTAGAATGCTGATTTTCAGGGCAATCAGGCAGCTTTTTTTTGGCAAAGATTAATCTTCTTTTCTTTCTCTTTGACTCTGTACAATACTAAACAAAGAATAATTAATAAAATAATAATGAAATGTTATTGTGTACAGTGCTCAGGTGCACCACAAACTCATCAAAGTCTCATGTCAAGTACACAGAATAATGTATTAGTGTCAGGAACATGAACAGTTTACAGTAGTAATATAGATGTATGTGTACAGTGCTCAGGTGCACCACAAACTCATCAAAGTCTCATGTCAAGTACACAGAATAATGTATTAGTGTCAGGAACATGAACAGTTTACAGTAGTAATATAGATGTATGTGTGTGCATGTGTATGTGGAGAGTGGCATCAGGTATAGTGTTGGCGGACTACAGGAAGCATGAGGGCTTTGAAAGTTTCAGTGCTCCGGCAGCCTACAACAGACGCAAGAGGTTTTATTCCATGTCTCCGCAATTCTGAGCGTGAAAAAATGTTTCCAAAAGTCACGTGAACAGTGCTGTTTTCTGACTTTGTAGGCATGCCCACGTGTGTTAGAAAGATGGAGATCAAAAAGGTGCTCCAGGTTGCTGTTGTTCAGATGATTAATGACCTTATGAGCATTTACCAGGTCAGTTGCCAGACGCCGAAGTTTCAACAAATTCATTCCCAGGGCTGCGAGACGTTCAGAGTATGGCAGATTCCTGATGGAGGGTACTCGCCTGGTTGCACGTCTCTGTACAGTTTAGGAGGTTATATTCTGAGAAAGGTAGGTGTCCAGACTGGTGATGCAAACTCCAAGTGTGGCCCGTACCATAGCTTTGTACAGCTTCAAATAGATAGCCGGTGAGCGTCTGACAAAGGTCTTGCTTTAGTTATGGTAAGGCTGCTCGCTATGGCTCTCTACCACTGCCTGTATGTGTAGAAACAGCAATGGTAGGAGAGGCATAGTGAGCAGCTTACTATAACTAAAGAGCCAGTCTGCACTACAATTTGCTGGGGGGGGGAAGAACAGATGGATTCATACCTTTCCGAAGGGCATTAGCACAAAGTGAAAACACAAGCAGCCTTATCCAGGATTTAAGCTCTATTTGCTATAATGATAACCATTCATTAAATATTATAAAACAAATACAATACACAGACTTATTACTGTGGATCTCAAAATATTAAATAGATTTTTTTAATTAAATGAGAAACAGAAATATTGTATTTTTTGTTTGTTTGTTTTGTTTGTTGGATTATGGGTCTCTCTCTCTCTCTCTCTCTCATTCTCTCTCTCTCTCTCTCTCTCTCTCCTCTCTTCTCTCTCTCTCTCTCTCTTCTGCTCTCTCTCTCTCTCTCTGTCTCTCACCAATATACTTGATCAATATCAAATACATTAGATTTTTTCTGATTTATTTAATAAATCTCTATGAAAAAGTGATAATAAAAATAATAAATCCTACTCGGTTATTTCCTATAAGTCTAACATAAACAAAGGGGAACCACTCTTGACTGATAAATTATTTATTTATTTATTGATCTACTAGGAAAAAAAGAAGACTGGGTTAGGGTTAGGGTTAGGGTTTAGGGTTAATGGGAAAATAAATAAATAATTTATCAGTCAGAGTGTTTCCCCTTTGTTTATGTTAGAATTATAGGAAATAACCGACTACTCATATATATATTTTTTTTTCAGATAAGTTCTAAATTCTAAAATCATTTCATATATATATATATATATTATAATAATGCAACGTACATTGATATCATCTCTGAAGATAAAGTTCTACTTTGAAATCGATAAGAAAAATAACATTTTTTGTTTTTATTTTTTATACGCATTGTAATTGCCTTCAAATCATTAATATATTATAATATATATATATATATATATATATATATATATAATATATATATATAAAGTCCTTAGTAAATATAGAAATAAATAAATTATTTAATTCAAAATAAATTTGAAAATATTCAGTGGTCGTTTGTGAATTTTATTAACTTTTTCTTTCTTTTTCTTTCTTTCTTTCTTTTCTTTTTCTTTTTCTTTTCTTTTCTTTTTTTAACTTAAAATTCACTTTCTTACAGAATGTTCTTACCAAAAAAAAAAAAAATCCTCAAGTTAATTTTTCGTAGCGAGAGCATCAAAACTCTAAGAGTTATCTCCCTTGCACTGCACTATTTCTGTTTTTTCCTTTTTTCATAAAACGATATTTGCATATTTATTTCCTAGCAACCAGAAAACCTGAAGCCTAAACCAGTTAATCTCACAATCTATAAATAGTGAATTTGATTAGTCTTATCATTGTAGCCATAAACTAAATTTAGAAATTATCTACTGGAGCATTTGGTGTAAAGTTTATCAAACTAGACTCACAAGCCATTGTTAGTAAGTTCTGCCAGATTTGTTTTTCAGATTAAATTCATATATAATAATAATGAAAATGTATTGTGTACAGTGCTCAGGTGCCACCACAACTCATCAAAGTCTCATGTCTAGTACATAGAATAATGTTTAGTGTCAGGAACATGAATAGCATACAGTAATAATATACATGTATGTGTAGTGCTCAGGGTGCACCACAACTCATCAAAGTCTCATGTCTAGTACATAGAATAATGTATTAGTGTCAGGAATATGAATGCATACAGTAATAATATACATGTATGTGTACAGTGCTCAGGTGCACCACAACTCATCAAAGTCTCATGTCTAGTACATAGAATAATGTATTAGTGTCAGGAACATGAATAGCATACAGTAATAATATACATGTATGTGTACAGTGCTCAGGTGCACCACAACTCATCAAAGTCTCATGTCTAGTACACAGAATAATGTATTAGTGTCAGGAACATGAATAGCATAAAGTAATAGGTTCTTTCTTCTTGTGGGCTGGTAAGCTGAAAGGAAATTTAGGAAAAGAAGCGAAAGGAACAAAGATAAGGATGACTTTAGGGTAAGACTTTTATTTGTTGATTTACACTATTTCTTAGGTTCTTTCTTCTTGTGGGCTGGTAAGCTGAAAGGAAATTTAGGAAAAGAAGCGAAAGGAACAAAGATAAGGATGACTTTAGGGTAAGACTTTTATTTGTTGATTTACACTATTTCTTAGGTTCTTTCTTCTTGTGGGCTGGTAAGCTGAAAGGAAATTTAGGAAAAGAAGCGAAAGGAACAAAGATAAGGATGACTTTAGGGTAAGACTTTTATTTGTTGATTTACACTATTTCTTAGGTTCTTTCTTCTTGTGGGCTGGTAAGCTGAAAGGAAATTTAGGAAAAGAAGCGAAAGGAACAAAGATAAGGATGACTTTAGGGTAAGACTTTTATTTGTTGATTTACACTATTTCTTAGGTTCTTTCTTCTTGTGGGCTGGTAAGCTGAAAGGGAATTTAGGAAAAGAAGCGAAAGGAACAAAGATAAGGATGACTTTAGGGTAAGACTTTTATTTGTTGATTTACACTATTTCTTAGGTTCTTTCTTCTTGTGGGCTGGTAAGCTGAAAGGAAATTTAGGAAAAGAAGCGAAAGGAACAAAGATAAGGATGACTTTAGGGTAAGACTTTTATTTGTTGATTTACACTATTTCTTAGGTTCTTTCTTCTTGTGGGCTGGTAAGCTGAAAGGGAATTTAGGAAAAGAAGCGAAAGGAACAAAGATAAGGATGACTTTAGGGTAAGACTTTTATTTGTTGATTTACACTATTTCTTAGGTTCTTTCTTCTTGTGGGCTGGTAAGCTGAAAGGGAATTTAGGAAAAGAAGCGAAAGGAACAAAGATAAGGATGACTTTAGGGTAAGACTTTTATTTGTTGATTTACACTATTTCTTAGGTTCTTTCTTCTTGTGGGCTGGTAAGCTGAAAGGAATTTAGGAAAAGAAGCGAAAGGAACAAAGATAAGGATGACTTTAGGGTAAGACTTTTATTTGTTGATTTACACTATTTCTTAGGTTCTTTCTTCTTGTGGGCTGGTAAGCTGAAAGGGAATTTAGGAAAAGAAGCAAAAGGAACAAAGATAAGGATGACTTTAGGGTAAGACTTTTATTTGTTGATTTACACTATTTCTTAGGTTCTTTCTTCTTGTGGGCTGGTAAGCTGAAAGGGAATTTAGGAAAAGAAGCAAAAGGAACAAAGATAAGGATGACTTTAGGGTAAGACTTTTATTTGTTGATTTACACTATTTCTTAGGTTCTTTCTTCTTGTGGGCTGGTAAGCTGAAAGGAAATTTAGGAAAAGAAGCGAAAGGAACAAAGATAAGGATGACTTTAGGGTAAGACTTTTATTTGTTGATTTACACTATTTCTTAGGTTCTTTCTTCTTGTGGGCTGGTAAGCTGAAAGGAAATTTAGGAAAAGAAGCGAAAGGAACAAAGATAAGGATGACTTTAGGGTAAGACTTTTATTTGTTGATTTACACTATTTCTTAGGTTCTTTCTTCTTGTGGGCTGGTAAGCTGAAAGGAAATTTAGGAAAAGAAGCGAAAGGAACAAAGATAAGGATGACTTTAGGGTAAGACTTTTATTTGTTGATTTACACTATTTCTTAGGTTCTTTCTTCTTGTGGGCTGGTAAGCTGAAAGGGAATTTAGGAAAAGAAGCAAAAGGAACAAAGATAAGGATGACTTTAGGGTAAGACTTTTATTTGTTGATTTACACTATTTCTTAGGTTCTTTCTTCTTGTGGGCTGGTAAGCTGAAAGGGAATTTAGGAAAAGAAGCGAAAGGAACAAAGATAAGGATGACTTTAGGGTAAGACTTTTATTAATTGATTCATACTATTTCTTTGAGGGGAAATATTTTCCCGATCAAGTCAATAGTTGTTTCTTCTTCAAAAGTTCTGGGGTAAAAAGGCATTATTTTTTTCATGCTCAAAGTTGCTGAGGCATGGAATGAGCTGTCTGCGTCTGTTGTGGGCTGCTCAAACACTGCATCTTTCAGGGCCTCCGTGCTTCCTGTGGTCTGCCAACACTATACCTGATACCCCTCTCCACACACATATGCATGCACGTGCACACATACATACAAGTATATTATTACTGTAAACTGTTCATGTTCCTGACAATAATACATTATTCTGTATACTAGACATGAGACTCCAAAGTGGAGTGTTGAATGTCATGGACAGAAATATTAAGAATATTAGTAATAATATTAATTAATAATAGAAATGTTGGCTGAGTAGCCTATTCTTTGTATCAGCCAAACAGTGAGGGAGTCTATTGATTTTTCACTAGAGCTAGACCTGGTAGGTTGTTTTTGCATCTGAAGTGGAGCATCATACCTACCATCAGTTCCCCACCTTACCACATAGATGCAAGCTGTGTGACTCATATGCTAAGTTGGTGAGAGCTGGTATCGAATCTAGAACCTTGTGGATCATAGGTGGATGCTAATATTGATTGATAATAATATTAATCAATAATGATATGGTG
>CM042163.1:3898898-3941398 GCA_023376005.1 Doryteuthis pealeii
CTCCGAGTTTTTCTATTAACACCCATCCATTGCTTTCTTCAGACATTGTACCATCCCATGTGTTGCGGCTTGTTTTATAAACCTATTTTCTTTCCTATTTCAGTTTTTTACACTTTCTGGTGAAAGAAATAAAGAGACTACCTTATCCATGGTGTTTGTTATTCTATGCCAGAGGGAGTTAGACTACGTGAGACGAAAAGTCGTTCATTCACTTTGGAAAAGATATAAGCGGCGAAGTAGGAGTCGCGATAGTTACGTTTTTTTTATACACTTCCCTTAATTGGCAATGAATTTCAATTGGTTTCATGCCTTTTGCATTCAAATAACTGCATGGCCTTGATGGAGTAGGGATTATCTTCCCCTGTTTAGTTGTGGCTGAAATTGGCAAGGGATTACCTTTCCTTGCTGCTAGGGTTTGCTTTTAGAGGACATTGTAACCTAGATATTTAAAGGCAGTCCCATGAAATTGACTCTCTCTCTCATCTGGGATCTCCAGATATGAACTAGACAAGTTGTGTCTCCATCCATTTGAACTTGGGTGGGGAGAGCCTTGCTCCCAACTATGAACAGTAAGTGACAACATTTTTCATCATTGGCCTCAACTATATTCAAGGACTCTTTGCATTCAGATATTTCAACATGTTCCTTGAAGATAGAACATAAAAAGGAACTTTTTACTTTACCGTTTCCACTTTTATTTCTTACTTCTCATTTCTGTATTGTTTTTAACTTAATTCTAATTATAGATAATAGTTAGTAAAAAACAGTTAAAATTTAATTCTAATTATATTTTAGGAATTTAATATTACTAATTTATAATGTTTCACTGTTCTATTTCAGTATTAAAATTAATAACTATTCCAAAAAAAAAATCTAATGTATTTAGTTAAAATTTAATAATGTAATTTAGTTAAAATCTAATAATGTAATTCTAATAATATATTAGTGGCCTGCTCAACCTAAGTCTACAATTACCTATTGATTCAATTCATTAAATTTTTCTTATCTGTGTGCTAGAGGCCATTTGCATCCATAAGAGGTAATTACCTTTCGTGTCCCCTAGCATCAAATAGGAGGATTGTGGCAAGTAAGGAATGTAATCCCTACAATAAGATGAAAAGAAAAACTAACATTGGTTAATAATCGTTGACCCCCAGCTCCCCTTTGACTACCAGCTCCCCTTAATGAAATGGGGAGGTGCTGTGTGGTAATAAATGACCTACGTAAGTAGACAGTATTATCAAATCCTGATGGTTTATGTAGTGACTCTTTTATCTGTTTGTGATTGGAATGTAATTCCTTCCTCGAGTTTTGTTTGAATTAAATGTTATATAGTATTGATTGACTTGTCTTTGTTTTCCTACCAAATATTCTGTGTTAGGTTTCTCTCTTTTAGGTAACCTAATGCATTATGAGAACAGGAGTTAATATCTTCCCAATCTATTAATAATAGAGATTTGTTTCTGGTTTTTGTCTGTAACAAAAACTACGTCATTGCTTACGTGACACTACCTAAAATCGTCATAACAGAATAAATACACTCAAAATTTGAGCATGCAATGTTAGACAGTCCTCATTGTTTTTTTTTTTAAAAGTTTTAATAAATACATACCTGGTATTATCTATCTATATATAGTTTGTTTTATTTTAATATATATTTAAAGTTATCAGAACTAAGTTTCCATTTCAATTTTTAAATATTTTTTACTCCTTTAATAAATTTATTTTATTTTTTACTCCTTTAATAAATTTTATGATTTTACTTTACTTATGATACAAACTCTCTGATATTAAATTTTCAACTCCCATCCCCTCAGGCTATATTCATTTTACGTCGCCCAGAGGGCGTTTTTTTATTTTGCTAGTTCTTATAATAGTCACATCAGTTGGGAACTCCATCAGAAACAACTGCTGAGCCAAAACTGAGCGTGGCAGTGCACAACAAACACAACAGTGTTGCCAATAGCCACACAAATAGTTTCCCTGCACCCTCGGCCACTTTGGAGATCTTACTTTTGGGATTACCCTCATACATTTCAGAGATTCTAGAGTCACTCTCTTCTTAGTCTTAGAAGTTTTCAGTATCCCGTAGATCCGATGGGAATTCAGCAGAAGTAGATCCGAGGATTATCCGGTGTGGATAGTAGATTCAACAAGGATCCAACTGGAGTAGATCCAAGGACGATCCAACTGAAGTTGATCCAAAGAGGATCCAGCTGAAATAGATCCAAGAACGATCGAAACGTTGTAATAGTATAATGCAGATAATACTAATCTTCAAGCCTCATCTCAAACATTCAGAAGATAACAATAAAGATGAGGACAATAGTCAGAATAACGCAGATAATACTAATCATCAAGCCTCATCTCAAACATTCAGAGAAATTGTGTAGATAACAATAAAGATTCGCAGTACTAATCATCAAGCCTCATCTCAAACATTCAGAGAAATTG
Source organism: Doryteuthis pealeii (assembly GCA_023376005.1). Lineage (NCBI taxonomy): Eukaryota > Metazoa > Mollusca > Cephalopoda > Myopsida > Loliginidae > Doryteuthis > Doryteuthis pealeii. The sequence continues at coordinate 3,901,353 of CM042163.1, forward strand.
TGTAGATAACAATAAAGATGAGGACAATAGTCAGAATAACGCAGATAATACTAATCATCAAGCCTCATCTCAAACATTCAGAGAAATAGGATGTAATGTAATTTATTGTGTACAGTGCTCAGGTGCACCATAACTCATCAAAGTCTCATGTCAAGTACACAGAATAATGTATTAGTGTCAGGAATATGAACAGTTCACAGTAGTAATATGCATGTATGTATGTGTGTGTATGTGGAGAGTGGCATCAGGTATAGTGTTGGCGGACTACAGGAAGCATGGAGGCTTTGAAAGATTCAGTGCTCCGGCAGCCTACAACAGATGCAGGCAGTTTATTCCATGTCTCCGCAATTCTGAGCGTGAAAAAATGTTTCCGAAAATCACGTGAACAGTGCTGTTTTCTGACTTTGTAGGCATGCCCACGTGTGTTGGAAAGATGGAGATCAAAAAGGTGCTCAAGGTTGCTGTTGTTAAGATGATTAATGACCTTATGAGCATTTACCAGGTCAGTTGCCAGACGCCAAAGTTTCAACGAATCCATTCTCAGGGCTGCGAGACGTTCAGAGTATGGCAGATTCCTGATGGAGGGTACTCGCCTGGTTGCACGTCTCTGTACAGTTTCTAGGAGGTTAATATTCTGAGAAAGGTAGGGGTTCCAGACTGGTGATGCAAACTCCAAGTGTGGCCGCACCATAGCTTTGTACAGCTTCAAATAGATAGCCGGTGAGCGGCTGACAAAGGTCTTGCTGAGTGACGCCAGGACGCCCTCGGCCTTTTTGGCAATTTTGGAGATGTGTTTCTATAATGTTTGAATATTATTTATACTAGCAAATGTATGCACCCTCCGGGTGCAAGTATTCAAGTTTTCATGTAATAAAACATTAGATTAATTTAGAAAGGCTAATGAAACTAAATAAGAATGCAGATAAAAAGATTTGAAACTGAGGGTGTATAATCAAAAAATAGAACAACTGAAACTTACTCTTCCCCCACTCCCGTCTTTCATTGCTAAATAGTCCTAATTTAACTATTTAGTTAAAATAGAAAGTAAAGAATAAAATTACAGTTATTTCTTCTTGTTAACGGTTTTCTTTTAAGATTTATCCACGAGATTTTTGCTCATATTCATTAAGATAAAACCAAACAATTAGAAATCAGTAATACGAAGCACATATTTATTAAAATCAGATTTTTTATATCAATATGCAAATTAGCCTTCCCATTCACACTGTAAACCGCTATTTTGTTGTATATATAAACACAATTGCATGTTATTCCTATGTAGATATTGTCAACAGTATTAATAATGTAAAACAATTTTATTAATAATTGAGATTTAAATAAAAATAAAATCCTGTAGAATGTGATGTAAATAACTAAGGGAATTGTGACTTGAATAGTAATATAGATTCGGTTACAGACAGAAAAACACACAATCTCCATTATAATAAGATTTTTAAATTACTAACAAGTCAATAAGGCTCAGTGATAAAAGTTTCTTCATTTCATACAAAGGATTCTTCTGTCTCCACTGAATAAACTTTCTATTAATTCAGAATGTTGAAAAATGCTCTCTTTATGTATTTACCCAACCACTCCACCATGAGCAGGATGTGACGCGAGGTCAAATTTTTTAAGCTGAGCTTAACAGGTTTTTTCCTTCTCCTAGACTGGTTGCCATACCAAGAGTTCAGTCTACACTACTACTTTACCTATAGCTGGAGGGAGAATAGTCAGATGCATACCTTTCCCAAGAGTATTAGCATTATGTGAAATGCAAACAGCCTCGTCTCAAATTTGAACTTAGGTTGCTGTATTCATTTCCTTTGAGCCAACTATTACACCACCTCCCCATTTTAGTGGTGGTGGTGGCATCATCATCGTCATCATCATCATCATCATCATTATCATATTATTTTCTCCTTTTGGGTTTTCACATCAGCATTAGCTGATGGTCTTACCCTGGAGTCTTAGTGACAGCAAGTCTCCTCAGGTCTCCAGGACTCTTCTGAGTATTCTGGCAGATTGCAGCAGTGCAGTGTTCTGAATGGTTTCAATCCTTCCTCTGATATCCAAACTTTCCAAACCCTTTTCCAATCCTTTTGGGACCGTTCCAAGTGCACCAACTACAATTGGTATCACTTTCAGTTTCCATGACCTTTTCAGTTCTCTGGCAAGGTCCAGATATTTGTTCATTTTTTCATTTTCCTTTAGCTTCACCCTGTGATCTGCTGGCATTGCAAAATCCACCAGTTGACAAGTTCTTTCTTTTTTGTTAATCAACACTAGGTCTGGTCTTCTTGCTGGGATAAGGTGATCCGTTTTTATTTCAAAGTCCCAGAGAATTTTATGCGTTTCGTTCTCAAGAACAGATTCTGGTTTATGCATATACCATTTTGTTGTGTGGTCAAAATTAAATTTTTTGCATAATTCCCAATGGATCACCTTCCCAACCCAGTCATGTCTAGTTTTGTACTTCCCAACCCAGTCGTGTCTAGTTTTGTAATTATTTTTGCAATTATTATTATTATTATTATTATTATTCTGCAGCAGTAGTAATAGTATTAGTATTAGTAGTAGTTGTAGTATTTAGTTTTCAGTTTTACTTTTGCTTTCTTCTAATCCATCACTGTGTCTTTAACCAAGACCTAGAGTGAGGGAAGGTAGTTATATGCATTTTATATATTTTCTTTTTTCTTTTTGGTGTTACTTTTCCACTCATATTGATAATATTCTCTTAAGGAGATAAGCAGTTCTGCATAGTGCATTTTTTTCTATTTCCTTGAGTTGTATTTCTTTCTGATGATTTGGACCATATAACCTTTAGGCACCCCTTGATTCAGAAGGACATGTTTTTCATTTACACCATCAATATCCAGTTGTATGTTAAGGGTTAGGGTTAGGGGTTAGGGTTATAATTTTAAAAAAAACTCTAAAAATCATCTGTTAACAAACAACCGGATATTGACGGTGTAAATGAAAAACATGTCCTTCTGAATCGAGATCAAAAAGGGGTGCCTAATGGTCATATGGTCCGATGGGTTTTTTAAAATTATTATTATTATTATTTAATTATTATTATTATTAAAACTGTCACTCAAGAATTGACCTGCAGAGTTACTTGCGCAGATGCAGATATATATTTTTTAGACACTACGCCATCGTCCTTAGTGGACGGAAAGGTTCCAATTACTAAAAGTAGTAGTAGTAGTAGTAGTATTTTAAGAGACAAGGAATGTGGAAAATAAGTTGAGTTGGGAGATTCATTTGGGTTATTTATTTAATTTAGTTTAGTCATTGTACAAGATCAGAATATTGATATTAAAAAAAAAAAAAAAAAAAAGAAAAAGAAAAAAAAAGCTAAGCGTAGCTTACATTTGACACAAGACCGCAAGTACGGGGTATGCAACGAGGATTGAACTCACTACCCTGAAGCTGGCTTGTCAATGATTTATACAAAGACACAAGGTCCTTTTTAAAAAAAAAAAAAAAATAGTCTAGATTCGGCACAAGTGAGGATTAAACTAATTACTGAGTCGCAAATGATCTGCAAGACTAGCTTGTTAACCATAACACCGTGATGAGATGCCTAAGTGCCACCTAAAATGACGTCATCAACGGTCTGTGGAATCCGCGTGACGTCACAAGATCTCGTTGAAGTCTCGTTACGAAAGCGAAAAAAAAAAAAAAGCTTCGAAGTGAAGAAACAGAGAAAACCGGTCCGACGTCAAGTTCCCTTCTTCTTTGTGGAAGATTAATACTGCTTTAAATATTCAAAATGTCTAGTCAGGTTCAGTCTCTTCAGAAACAACTCTCTCAGTTACGCCAGGAGGCCAGTATCTCAAGAATTCCTGTTTCACAAGCGATAGAAGAGTAAGATTCTTTTTTGTTTTCTCTTCTTCAAATAAAAAATGTATTCCTTCCTTTTTCTCTGTTGAATGTATTTAAAGTCGGGGATGACTTTTTCCCCTTTCAAAATTTCTTTTACAAAAATCGTCTCTTCTTCTTGGGTAGATATTTTTGTTTTTAGGGGATAGCTTTCTTTAAAGCTCTATAATTTATTTTAAAACTTTCTTATCGATTTTCCTTTTATTGTGTAAAATAAAAATGTCTATAAAAAATTTAAAAAATGTTGGAATTTTTTTCAAACCACTGTCGTCTACTCTTAACGTTTTTCCTTATTATTTTTTCCCCTTTAGTTTAATAAATCTCATTAAAAAATTGTTTATTGTGATATCAAATAGATATTCAGAATTCGACCGAAAATTAAACACCTGTCCCTCCTCAAATAATTATTGAAAATGAAAGTAAAAACACATTTTGACAGATGAAATAATAACATTTTCTACCTTTTTTTTTTTTTTTTTAAAATATGGTTTTGTATTTTGGATTGACTTGAACATTTATCTCATTTACAGTTCAACTATTTGCAATAATATATATATATATATATTATTAATAGCAATTCTTTAACGACTATTTTTATTTCCTTGTTGCAAAGAATTATATCAAAACCTCAAGTTTAAATTCAAAACTAATTCGATACCAAAAAAAATCCAGCTTCTAACTCTGAGATCTTTCTAGAATTTTGTTAATCTTGAAGGAAATGATGTAAGAAGAGTTAGACCGACTTATTCTGCTCAAAAGGAGGAAGAAGAATTATTATGGCGAAAATGCTGGTGACTTGAAAGATGAAGAAGCCAACATCCTGAGATTACATCTTTTTCTTCTCTTCTTCTTAACAAGTGCGACTACTAAAAATGTCTTTCTTTTTTATCTTCACATTTCTCACCTTCGTTTGTTGAAATGTTGCTTCTATGTATATATTATATTCTAAATTCTTGGAAGATTAGAATTTTGGTAAATAAATTGCATATTTTATGCATTTTTTTATCACCTTTTCTAAGATGGCCAAGCAACATGTTACAAGAGTGAAATATAAAGCAATGTCTCTTTTTAGTGTTTGCTTATTCAATAAGCCTTATTGTAATAATTAAATAATTTGTTAAACACATTTTCCTCAGAAAACACATCTCACCAATTTAGCTTTTTAATAAAAACAGTATTTAAGTATTAAGTACATTTCTCTTTCGTTTTTCTTTTTCTAATTTTTTCTGAGCGAGTTCTGCTGTTAAACTTCATTCTGTTTTTTTATTTAAATTCAACTAAATTTTTTTTACAAATTAAATATGTATTTGATAGTGAGTTTGTTTTTGCTCAAACTTGGTAAATTAAATAGTAATTACAATTAACCTAATTTCAGTATCTAAATATTTGTGATTCCAAATAGATTAACGTGTTATAAAAAAATAATTTTTTAAATTTTTTATTCTATTACTTTGGTATTACCTACTACAAATTTTATCATTTTCCTTGTTAAAGTTTTAATTCGTTAAATGAAAAAAATATCCGAATAGAAATGATTGTCTAATGTCTAGCCACACCCACTTCGTAACTTGGGGATATGAAAATTAATTCAATTCTTTGATGATTCATATTGTCATCTACTAAAGATTTAATTTTTTCTCTTACCCTCTCAAAATTCTCGAATATAAAAAAAATTATATAGTTAAAAACAAATAAAATAAAATCCAACATTTTCTTTTTTTAATTTTGGGTTGTTTAAAGCCCGTCTTATTACATCAAAGTTAGTAGGCTTTTTCGCTTTAATACGAATATTAATAAAATCCCTGGATGATCTTTTAATAAAATAAATAAATCCTTTTAAAAAATTGGTTAGAAATTTTCTTTTTTGTTTAAATCAGAAAAGTTAATAATAATCAACAAGTTTGTCAGATAAAAATCGTAGTATTATTCAGTATTGGTTCTATTTGTGAACGTGAACGAACTACTACTACTAGTAGAAATTAGTCATATGTAAAAGGAAAAGGTTTGTTGAAAAAGTATTTTCGTTCGAAAGATATGATGAGCCCTTTATTTTTTAAAGTTAAATCTGCTTAAAATCTTTAAACTTAAAAAAAAAATGTTTTGATTGTTTAAATATTAACCTTTTTATATTTTAAGAATTAAAAATTAAAGCTTTTTAAAAAGAATGTTTCGAGGTATTTCACGTTCCATTTCAATATGAAATTCTCCTGTTAATCTGAATGCAATTATCTAATAAAAAGGTCTTATTTTTCTATCAACATGAATAATTAGTATCAATCAGTTTTGATTGTTAAATTTACATAGCTTAGATCCTGGTTAAAAATACTATATTTAGTAAGTCAAGAGTATAAAATATTATTATTGCAACTCTGGCCTTATCGAAAGGAAGTCAGAGTGTTGAATTTCTTTGCAAATATTTCATTTATTCTTCTAAAACCTCAACTATCATCTTCCTTTAACTCGTGATCAATTCTCAAATTCACCCCTTTTGTCTAAACATTTGAAAAATTTCGTCCTCATCCCCTGATTTCAATGTGTTAACAAGTGTCAAGTGAGATTGATGTAACGACAAAGCCCCCCACCCCGACTGACTTATTCTTTCTAAAATTAAAAAAAAAATCTTTGTAAAACTTGCAAATCATACTCAAAATCCCATGATATTACAGGGTGACCCAGAAAAAACAGAACCCAAATTATTTATTTCCCCATTAAACTAACCCTAACCCCCCCCCCAGTTAAAATTAGGTTTTATTACAAAATTTGTGGGTTCTGTTTTTTCTGGGTCATGGGATTTTGAGTATGATTTGCAAGTTTTACCAAAATCTTTTTCGACTCGGTGACAATATAACTTAATATATATTTAAATGTATTACAAACCCTATGTCGCTAATAAAAGGTATTATTTTTAATACTTGAATTCCATTAAATCTGAGTGTCCATTTTTAAAGATCGCGAAAATACCTTTCTCTTAAAACGATCATTCGTTTTTGTGTGGGTAAAACCTAAAATGGGAAGCTGTTCTTTATGATTTTACAAAATATTTAAAGTGTGTGCAAAAGATTCCGGTGTCATCGTTTTGAAAAACCGATTCTTTTTCGCTGGAAACTTTTTCACTCTTAACATTCTTTAAATAACAACTGCAATTTTTTTAGGGAATGGCTTCCAATTCAAAGTAACCTTTATATCATCTACAAGTGTTTTTTCTTTTTTTTAATTTTTGCTGACAATTAATTAATTTGACAGTTGTAAGGAATAAAGGCGCTGTGAACTTTTGCACACATTTAATATATATTTTGTAAAATTATCAATTAGGAGTAACCTCCCATTTTACTGACATAAAATGAAAGATCATCTCAAACATAGTATAGAAAAAATTCAATTGTGTGTGCCACGTTTTTTTAATAGTGTGAGGGATATATTTTAATTAAAATGATTTTCCTTTAGAATAAGTTCTTTTATAATGTAAGTAAATATTTTTTCACGCTCGGACTTGCTGAAGCATTGAACAGACCACCTGCATCAGTTGTTAGCTGCCTAGACACTGCATCCTTAAAAACCTCCATGCTTCCTGTAATTTGACAACACTATATCTGATATTCCCCCTCCACATACATGCACGCATGTATCATGAATATACACTATTAATTTTCCTGACATTTGTAAATTATTCTATGCACTTTTGCTGAGTTGTAGTGCACCTGAGCACTGTATGCAATAATTTCATTATTATTAAATTATGATTTTTGTCATTTGAAAAATTGTTGCAAAATTATTTTAAGAAACAGATGTTTTTTTTTTTTAATCTTGATTGATGAAAGTGGAAGAAAAATTATTTGTTGCGGTTCAAATTCATCAAAAGTTTGCTATCATCATCAGGTTGTGCTGACAGCATGGATACCCATGACTCTCGCTCCACCCATCCCTGTCAGTCATCGCACCATGGCAGGTCTTCTGCACAGCATCCAGAATCTGTGCAGAGCTGGTCTATGTAGGTTTTTGCTGGTTAACCTGCACTGGTGTGTCCATGTGTAGTACTGGCAGGTTGTGCAGAGCTTCCTTAAACTGGGTTATAATGCTGTGGATAAAAAACAAAAAGATTTGTGCAAAAGGTGAAGGCACAATATAGTAACCGGCTCTTAATGTCCTATACCACCTCATTCCACCCAGCCAGAAGTCGCATCCATTTTTCTAATCTACCCCAAATGATAGCCTTTGTTTAAATGTAAGTAAGAAGTCGTCGATGGGGCGGCTTAAAGTCGGTATCAGCCAGTCCGCGAGGGAGTCTATCCCATTTTCAATAGCACTAGACCAAGGAGATTGTTTTTAGCATCTGAGGTGGAGCGCCACACCTACCATCAGCTCCTTACTTTACTGCACAGATCCCTGTGCTACTCATACGCTGAGTTGGCGAGGACTGGTATCGAAATAGGAACCTTGTGGTTTCTAGCCGAACGCTCTACCGACTGAGCTAACCCGGCCCCATAATATGAAACATTTATCAGTCTTTGATTTAAGGGAAATAACAGGTAACTTTTAATGAAATGGCCATTTTTTTTTTTTTTTTTTTTTTTTTTTAAAGCCATTTTTGATAAATGGTTATAGGAATTTTGGCTCTGAACTTAAAAAATTCTCAACGGGATATTAAGAAATGATGCTCAGATTGCCAGAAACTAGATGATCGGGCAAAGTCAGGTAGGCCTAAAACCATGGATTCCGAGGCTGTGCTCCAAGCCATAGAAATGAATCCGGATAGTGGCATCTTGCAGTTCAGGGTGGCTTGTCACCATGACAACCTCAATGAAAACATCCAAAACTGCCAAACTGTACCTCATGTTACCAAAATACTACCAAAACTTTTGACTCGCTCTAGTATAACTTTATAAGTTAGACCCAATTACAGGTGTTCAATTACAGGTGTTCAAATCTCAGTATATCAAATATAGATTTTTAAAAGCAAACTGTTCCGCAAGCCCCAACCCCTTTTTATCATATGGGTGCTAGAAGGCGGTGGCTGCGGGTCTACATGTCCTGGGAATGACGTTAAACTCTATATATGATGGTGAGGTTCCAGTTTTAGAGGTTTGGGGAATGTGGAGCACCCCTTCATCACCATGCTCCCTGTCCACTCTGACCCAGAGTGGTAGTACCTGTTAGGGTCCCATCTATGGGTTAAATAGAAAAATGTATTTATAAAAAAATTGTATTATCCATTAAGAATTGATTTATTTCAAAACTTTATTGGCATTAAATGACCCACTGAGGTTGATATGCCGTCAAACAAAACAAATCGCTCTTGTATAATTTTGTAAGTTAGACCCAATTACAGGTGTTCAAATCTCGGTATATCAAATGTAGATTTTCAAAAGCTAACCGTTCCTTGATTTAGAAAACTAAAATCTTACTCCCCCACCCCAAGATCCTTGGCTGTTGTACAAATACCAATACTAGAGTGAATCAAAAGTTTCAAAATCCAATGATAGTATTCTAACACTACAGTATTTGTTTTGGATTGAAATTCTCATCAAAATGTCTTCATGTTGAACTTAAACAGATAATTCCTCACATTTTCTTTTTTTAAATATAATATTGATCCTATCAAAATATTTCGAGGAGAGTGAATAAAAAATAAAAAAAGTTAAAACCTAGAAAATCCATCCCCTCCCCCGTGACACAAGGTCAATTGTTAAACTGGTTTGAACTCCGTTTTCCTCATCCTAGACTGGTTGCTTAACCAAAGTTAAAAAAAACCATCTGCTCTACTATTTACCCATATCCGGACGGAGAAGAGGGAGTGATTCATGCCTTTTCCTAAGGGCATTCTCACAAAGTGAACCAAACAACCATGTCCAAGATTTGAACTCTGGGGTTGCAACTGATTCCATTTCCAACAATGGGTAATTTGAGGTAGTGCGTCCCGGTCTCCTGCCTCAAAAATTGCTACCCGGTGACTATCAAAATAACAACCCCAGCTCGCCGTAATTCTTGTTTAGATATGAAGATGGATATATAGTTTTGAATAGACTGAGATAGATAAACAAACAAAATAATATAGATAGATATGAACAAATGGAGATAGATATTTTCGACAAGTAAATGTATTGGGGGGGGGATCGCATTTTTTTTTTTTTTGTCGTAATTCTTGTTTATTTAAACCAACAACAAGACATTAAACAAACATGAATAAAAAAAAAATCTTAGTATTTAAAGTAATATAGATAAATATGAACAAATGGAGATGGATAGTTTTGAATAGACTGAGCTGGGGTCGTTATTTTAATAGTCACCGGGTAGCAATTTTTGAGGCAGGAGACCGGGACGCACTTCCTCATAAATTACCCAACAATGATAACCATTACGCTATGTACATAATTATGATTATAATTGACTTTTTTATATTAAATCTTTGTTTCCACATTTCCAGAAAAAAATCCATTTGTTTGACAAATTTGAATCTAGATTTCCTGTTATATGAATGAATAGCACTAATACCCTTGGGAAAGGTAAGCATCCACTACTATCCCTCCAGCTATGGATGAAATAGTAGGGCGGACTGGGCTCTTTAATCTTGGTTAGGCAACCAGTCTAGGAGAAGGATTACTCTGAATTAAAACCTGTTAAACTCTGCTTAAGAAATTGACTTTGTGTCACATCCTACTCGTGCGGAAAGGTTGGTAAATAAATATATGAATGAATCTCGTCTCGTGTGAAGTAGGCAATTCACTACAAATTTGAATTTCTCATATGTGAAAGAATCTCTCATTCATGGGAAATCGTTGACAATTCCCCACCCCCCCCAAAGTCCAAATGGAAAACGTGGGTGAGAAAATGGATTCTTTTTGCAGATCGGTTTAGCTCAGTCGGTAGAGCGTTCGCCTAGGAACCACGAGGTTCCTGGTTCGATACCAGCCCTCACCAACTCGGCGTATGAGTAGCACAGGGATCTGTGTGGTAAAGTGAGGAGCTGAAGGTAGTTTGTGGTGCTCCACCTCAGACGCAAAAACAATCTCATTGGTCTAGCGCTAGTGAAAAGGGATAGACTCACTCGCTGATTGGCTGATACCAACTTTAGTCCGCCCCGACGACATTACTTTTTTTTATGTGTCCTGCAAACTGTCAATAGTATTTTGTTGTCCAACAGTATTTTGTTACTGGTTTTAAGCAGTGGCCAATGGGGGAGGGTGGTGTCTCTGTGAAGGGACGATAAATATTTTATGGGTTGGCATTTGTCCATTTTGTAAACATTTTCTTTTGTGGCAAAATACTAATCTGGGGGGATTAATGAACGTAGTTGTTGATAAAAGATTAAAAGTACAATTCAAAGAGAGATTAAACAGATAATCCCCACTTGATTTAAGTGGGATTATGACTTTTCCCCACCATCATTTGATAGATAAGGTTAATTATCCATGGGGGAAGGGAGGGGGGGTCTTATAAATAAAATATTTCTGTTTAGATCTAAATTTGTCTTTCAACAATTCTAATTATTTTGCAAGTGTGCACCTATTTCTTTCTTTCTTTTTTATTTTAATCTAATGAATAAAACTAGCAGGACTCGTGTAATTTCCACAAAACGAAACAAAAATAAAGAGGAGTTATTTAAGCCAGAAATGATGATTTGCAATTTCAATATAACAAATAAAACATAACTTTTTTTTCTTTTCTTTTTTTTTCCCCCCAATTCATTTTAATTTTACATTGGGCATTTAAGCAATGCAAAACCATTTGGAATGTTTCATTTTTAAAATTGGGGAAAAATAAAATCAAACAAATTAGTAATCTGCAACACCAGATAATCTGGATTTACATTTTTGTATTGCATCCTGGACGATTTTGGACGGTCTCATTTTTAACCAGAGGGTGTTGCAGGATGAAAATGGATGGAAGATTTCGGAACAAGCGTATTACTAAAATGGTTTTAGAATGGAACTTTTTTCTTTCTTGACCAATATTAGTTAGTCTTCAATTTTTGGAGAAAAGGGAAGAATTGTATGATGTAAAGGATCTTGGACTCTTTTTTTTCAAACTATTCCACCCTGTCAGATGGGGCGTTAAAATGCACCTCTGCAGAGAGCTAAGACTCCCCAATCGGGCCACCTGTTGGCCGTGGATAGCAATCCGTAATGCTTAAGAATAGAACCCAGGTGGCTGAGCAGTCCATGACTTGCAATACTCCACTTTGGTCCTTTTTTGAGCAAGACGGTGACAGCAAAATCCCACCTGTCGCAGATGTCAAGTCAGTTGGCCTGTTCGCGCATGCTGCAACGACAAGCCACACCCAACGGAGACGGTGAACCGCCCCGCCGAACGCAACAGCCGCTGCTACTAGAGACAGACGACCGCTATGGCCGGCTCGAGCGGAACGAAAAGAAACGCCTTTCATAATACCATGGTGACACCAGTCGCAGTTCCGGCTTAGAGGCTTTCAGCCGTTGTCGTGCAGAAGCAGCTTAGCACTGCCGCTCATTCGAGCAAGCATGCGAACCATTGCTCCGATCCCACGGTTCCTCTCATACTGGACAGGATAGCCGTGACTACAGCCAACGTAACACACGTGCCCTATCAATGAGCTGGTCACGTCAAGCCCTAGCACCTATATGATTGCCCCAACCCTATTGCCCTTATGGCAAATCCCAACCCTTTTTATCATATGGGTGCTAGAAGGCGGTTGCTGAGGGTCTACATGTCCTGGGAATGACGTTAAACTCTATCTGATGGTGAGGTTCCAGTTTGGAGATTTGGGGAATGTGGAGCACCCCTTCATCACCATTGCTCCCTGGTCGACTCTGACCCAGAGTGATAGTACCTGTTAGGGTCCCATCTATGGGTTAAATAGAAAAATGTATTTATAAAAAAAATTGAGTATCTATTAAGAATGACTTTATTTCAAAACTTTATCAGCATTAAATGACCCACTGAGGTTGATATGCCGTAAAACAAACCAAACCCAACTTCAAACTATTACATTTATTTTCTGAATTATTTGGATGAATATCTTAATCTTTTTCTTCTTCTTTTTTAATTCCATCTTTAATATTCTTTGATCTTTGAATCTTGTAATTCTTGTGTTGCCAAATAATAGGAATGGTTTATGGAATAATGATTCCTCTTAGAACTGCCGGCCTTGGAAAACCCACCTGCTGAAATGTTAGGATTGAAATAACAAAGATGAGGATGCTAGTCTGAATAATTCATCCAGCAACAACAATCGGTTAAAGAGTGCACTGGCGTATTTCTGATAATGATAAAAAAAAATTTTTAAATGGGGATATTGACGGGAAATAATTTTGATGTTTCGGACTGTTGTCCTCATCTTTATTGTGGTATATATAAACATAGTGTTTTGACCGCTGTATCTTCCGGCCTTCCTCAGGTGTTCCTTGTGTATCCAACCTGGGAAATCTTTCTTTTTTTTTTTTTTTTTTTTCTCTCCTCGATGCCTGTTTGATCAAACTATTAAAAATGAATTCCCAGGTTGGGTCATTACTATACACAGGGAACACCTGAGGAAGGCCGGAGGATACAGCAGCCGAAACATTGTGTTTATACATACCACAATAAAGATGAGGACAACAGTCTGAAACATCAAATTAAGTTTGTATTTCTCCAATGTTACAAGCACTTAGAAGGCACTTGTAGTGTAATGGTTAACATTGTAGGAAATGGTGGACACGGTGACCCAATTTAAAAATCCTAGACAAGGATGTTTGGCCAAGCCATTGTTTATACATATCACAATAAAGATGAGGACAACAGTCTGAAACATTGAAATAATTGATGTGAATAGTTTAGGAAATAGTGAGAATGTGTTGTCTTCGACGTATGAGAAATAAAATAATTTCCTTGTTTTGTGTTTATAAATTTTCTATTGTTAATCTCTAATCCAGTCTAAACCATCTTTTAATCTTTTTAGTATTTTTTGTTTTGTTTTTTTTAGTTTCCTTATTGAATCAATTAAACTTTTTAGCTCAATATCATCTATATTGTTTCTTTCTTGCTACGCCCACAAAATACATCTACAAAAGAACACCTGTTAAGGAAACTTGAGTACTAACTTTTATCTCACACTCTAACAGTTTTTGGCATTAAATAACCCACAGGGTTAATATACCATTAAACAAACCAAACCAAATCTTATTATAATGGAAATTGTGTGTTTTTCTGTCTGTAACCGAAACTATATTCCTACTAAAGTCACAATTCTCTTAGTTATTGACATCACATTCTCCATGATTTTATTTTTATCTAAACCTCAATTATTAATAAAATTGTCTTACATTATTAATACTGTTAACTATGTCTACATACTGACAACATGCAATTATATTTATATATACAACAAAATAGCGGTTTACAGTTTGAACGGGAAGGCTAATTTGTATATTAATATTAAAAAATCGAATTTAATAAATATGTGCTTAGTATTATTGATTTCTGTTTGGTTTTATTTTAATGAATATAAGCAAAAATCTCTTAAATGAAATCCATTAACAAGATAAAATAACTATCATTTTATTCTTTACTTCTTCTTATAACTAAATACTTAAATTAGAAAAAATAACAATGAAAGACGAGAGTGATGGAAGAGTAAGTTTCAGTTGTTCCATTTTTTATTATACTCCCTCTGTTTCAAATCTTTTATTATACTCCCTCTGTTTCAAATCTTTTTATATGTATTCTTATTTAGTTTCATTAGCCTTTCTAATTTAATACAATATTTTATTACATTAAAACTTAAATACTTGCACCCGGAGGGTGCATATATTTGCTAGTGAAGTTAAAGAAAATTATTTATACCAATTTGGAGATATTAACAACTTGAAACCTAGAGACCTTTTATCAAAATGACTTGTTTTAGCAACTCTTAATATCCTGTTCAGATTTTTTTAAGTCCAGAGTCCCATTCCTATAAGGATATATAAAAAAATGGCTAAAAATGACCTTTGCATCTAAAGTTACCTATTATTTCCCTTAAATCAAAGATTTCTACATATGTTTAATAGTAAATTTAAACAAAGGCTATTGTTTGGGGCTGATTAGTTAAAATGAATGTGACTTCCAGCCGGGTGGAATGAGGTGGTATAGGACTTTAAGAGTTAAATAACCCAAAAAGGGTTGATATGCCGTAAAAAAAATAAAACCTTTCTGGGTTGGTAAATTATATATAACTAGCAAATATATGCACCCTCCAGGTGCAAGTATTTAAGTTTTAATATAATAAAATATGTTAAATTAGAAAGGCTAATGAAACTGAATAAGAATTCAGATAAAAATATTTGGAACAGAGGGGGTATAATCGAAAAATAGAAAAGCTTTGAAACTAACTCTTCCATCATTTTCCATTACTCCCGTCTTTCATTTTTCCTAATTAAAACTCTTTACTTAAAATAGGAAGTAAAGGATAATATTACAGTTATTTCTTCTTCTTAATGAATTTCTTTTAAGATTTATCCCAGAGATTTTTGCTCATATTCATAAGATAAAACCAAACAATTAGAAATCAATAATACTAAGCATATATTTATTAAAATCAATTTTTTAAGATCAATATGCAAATTAGCCTTCCCATTCACACTGTAAATCGCTATTTTGTTGTATATATAAATACAATTGCATGTTATTAATATGTAGATATGGTCAAGAGTCTTAATGATGTAAAACAATTTTATTAATAATTGAGGTTTAAATAAAAATAAAATCATGGAGAATGTGATGTAAATAATTAAGGGAATTGTGACTTGAATAGTAATATAGTTTTGGTTACAGACAGAAAACACACAATCTCCATTATAATAAGATTTGTATGTACAAAAAAAGAGTGGGTACTTCTCTAAAGTATCTCGCTAAGAAATGTCTTTTGATAATGTACAAAACAATTATATAGGACTGTAATTCTTACAATCCCCGGGCTAGATGGGCAGGCCCCTCTGATCAATCAGCTGGTCATGTCAAACTCCAGCTCCTATATGATTCTCAACCCTATTGCTCTTATGGGAAGCCCCAACTCTTTTTATCATGTGCTGGAAGGCAGTGATTGAGGGCCTTTTATGTCCTGGGTTTAACATTAAACTCTAAAATCTAACCAACCAACTGACTTATATTCACCGTCCAAGGAAGCGCGTGGTGTAATGGTTAAAGTCATGGGAAATGGACTCGTCGCCCCGAGTTCAAATCCTGGACATGGTAATTGCATTTCACTTAGCGCTAATATCCTTGGGAAAGATATGAATCCTGCTCTCCCTCCAGCTATGAGTAAATAGCAGGGCAGACTGGACTCTTTAACCATGGCTAGGTAACCAGTCTAGGAGAAGGAAAACTCTGAATTCAAACCTGTTAAACTCCGCTTAAGAAATTGACCTTGTGTCGTATCCTGCTCATGTGGAGGAGTTGGTGTATATATATATATATATATATATATATATATATATATATTCACCATCCAAATAAGAGTAAGTTTCAGGTTGTTTTTTTTTGGGGTTTTTTTTTCAACATTTCCATGTAAAGATGACACATTTTCAACTCTATACAATTGCCCCATCCATTTTATTTCTTTAGTCTTTCCTTTTCTTTCAACTACTAAAAAAGATGGCGGATTGCCAATATATAATTTGGGGGACTTAGAATGTAACTCTTCAGTTTAAAGAAAAGAAAAAAAAGTGACGGAAATGAGTGAAACTTACTCCTTATCTGAATGATGAATATATAAGTATTACATTTCCTCTGCAGGATATTCTGAATAAGTATCAAAGTGTACGTCACGTCACCATCAGGGCCTTTTTTTTTTTTTTTTAATATAGAAAGGACTCAATGACTTCTAATTAGAATAAATGATCCCAAAAACCATTTTCTTGTCTCCACACTGTATTTTCAAGTTTCCCCCCCTTATTCCTCTCCAGCCCCCCCCCCATTTTTTCAGACTAGAACAACCAACATAAACACGATCATCTAACTTACTGACCTCAATTTTAGTTGATGAGATTATTAGTCAAATAATTCTCACAAAGTTAAAAGCAATTTTTTTTTTTTTTTTCTTCTATTTTCTCTATTTTGCCCTAAGTTGTTTTTCTTTTACGATTCGTAAAATCTCATTTCAATATTTTTTCTTTTTTTTTTTTTTTTCTTTTTTAAATTTAAAAAAAAAAATCATTTTTTAAAATCATACTGTGGTATATCCACAGTATGATAATTTAATTATTACATTTGATATGTTTACTTAAGAGCTATTGCAATATAGTTCAATATGTAAAAAGTATAATAATCTTGATTTAATTCTATCCCTCTTTCTTAAAAGGCGGGGTTGTAAAATTGATTTGCAGATTTTTAAAGAAAAAAAAACTGGGGGAGGCGTTAAGATATCATATTAATTTGCCGCCAAAAGTGAGAAAAAAAACAGGATTCAGAAAATGTCTAAGTTGGGCCGGAAATTCGCCTGACGCTGGCTCGCTAAAACATAGCATAAATTAAGGCCAGGATAATATATGATAAAATTTACCAAAATATCTTTCGTAATTCACAATTTCTATATTACAAATAAAACAAACATAACTTTAAAAAAATTTTTTTTTTTAATTCATTTTGATTTTACATTGAGCATTTAAGTGATGCAAAACTGTTTGCAATGTTTCATTTTAAAAATTGGGTCAAATAAAATTGAACAAACAAATCTGTGACTAAGTGACATCAGATAATCTAGATTTACATTTTTGCATTGCACATTGGACATTTGGTGGTCTCATTTTTAACGAGAGGTTGTTTGTTGCAGGATGATAACGTACAGAAGATTTAGGAACATCAGTATTAATATTTAGATTTTCCTCCCTTTTTTTTTTTTTTTTTTTTTTTTTTTTTGTTGAAGTCTTAAAAAAATTGTTCATAACAGACTGTTACAAGGATTATCATTTATTTTCAATTCACTCTTTTTTTTTTTTTTTTTTTTTTTCCAAAGAAAATACCATAGTGGATATATGCTAAATGCAATATCAAAAAAGAGACTTGTTGCATCTTCTGCATAAAATGGACATGCACAATATTTAATTATCTTTATTTTTAATTTTTAAATTATTTATTTTTTTTTGTAATTTCTGCCTTTTCATCAAGAAAAACATCAAACTGGTTTTATCTCTACAAAATATTTTGCTTTTTTTTTTTTTTTTTTTTTTTTTTTTTTATAGATACAATATATAAGTTGTTAAGACTTAATTTTCAGTAAAAAAAAAAACAAAAACAAACTAACA
This sequence comes from Doryteuthis pealeii, assembly GCA_023376005.1. NCBI lineage: Eukaryota > Metazoa > Mollusca > Cephalopoda > Myopsida > Loliginidae > Doryteuthis > Doryteuthis pealeii. The sequence continues at coordinate 3,919,469 of CM042163.1, forward strand.
TCGAACAAAAAAATAAAAATAAAGACTGTAAAAAAATTGACTCGACCATTTCTTTTATCGACATTTCTGTTAGAATGGAATCCTAATGAAAAGGAATAGGAGAAATTCTTAGCTTCCAAAATGAGATGATAATAATAATAATAATGAATATGTGTGTGTGTGCATATGTGTATGGAGGGGGGATATCAGATATAGTTTTGGGTGAATTATTTTGTGATGTTAGATAGTCTAGCTTTTGCACAATATCAAGTATATGATATTCAGAATTTCACGAGTTTTTGTTTATTTTTTCATATTTTACTTTGGCACATAGCTGAATAATAATGGGCCACCCAGTGAGGACCCTCTTCAACCTACTGTGGCTCAATAGTAGAAATCCTGTTGAGCTGTTAATTTCTCTAATCCCTAATTTTTCTCATCTGATCTTATAGAGAAAAGTAAAATTGAAATAATTTTCCTCTCATTATCCTATTGTGTGTTGAGTGAGTGTTAAGTTGTATTGAAGTATCAAGATAAAAATGAGTCAGCTTTTTTGCCTTAAAATGGGGCTCCATTTTGCTTTTATGAACTGTTAAAATTGGCCTTAATGAAAAAAAAGCTTTTAGAAGATTTCTCTTACTCACTGAAATTGTTAACTCACTGCAACAAAATTTTATTTTATTTTTTTTCATTTACTAAAAAGGAAGAAAATAAATTCGTTTTTTTTTTTTTAAAATTTTTTATCATTGCTGTTTACCAGAGAGGAAGAAAAAAATTTTAATTTGATATTTTTATTTCAATTTTTTTTTTTTTTTTTTTTTAAGGTAGAAAGTATAAGTATTAATAATAATGATAATGTGTACAGTGCTCAGGTGCACCACAACTCATCAAAGTCTCATGTCAAGTACACCAACATGAATTCATCCAAGTCTCATGTCAAGTACACAATAATGTATTAGTGTCAGGAACATGAACAGTTTACAGTAGTAATATGCATGTATGTGTGCGCGTACAGGCATCAGGTATTGTCGGCGGACTACAGGAAGCATGGAGGCTTTTATCTCTCTTAATCTCTTAGACAACCTGATTTCAAAAGTAGTTAAGGTTCTGAATTTATTTTTGGGGGTGAGGGGCTTCAAATTTAATATATAAGCACCAGTTCCAAATTATATTTTTTTTCTTTTTAAATATGTAAGACTTTTGTAATATTATTAACTTAAGTTAGAACTCTTTTTTTTTTTTTTTTTTTTTTTCTTCTTTTTTCTTTTTTGTTTTGTTAATGTCTGAAATAAATTTTATAGACAATGAAATGCTTCCCGTTTAAAAATATCTAAAACCTGCAAAAAAATGAGACTGCCTTTCCATTTAAAACATTCATCTCCAATGTTTATTCCCCCCCCCCTACATATCTTCCATGGTGTTGTGAGTTTAAATGAACTTTAAAGTGTTCATTTGAACCTTACCTCCTTTATTTTTATTCGGTGGACCACACTTTAAAATAGGTTTGCTTAAAACAAAAACACAAAAAGGTGGTCTTTCAAATTATGTCTTCAATCAGTGCATGTGATTTTTGTTTCTGTATGTTTGTTATATATATATATATAAATTCCATAGGCAAAATCTGAGTCATCAAATGCCATTGACTCTGTGTCTATATTTAAACTTTGATCTAAATATGCTTTATCATCAAGCCCTAGCACCTATATGATTGTCCCAATCCTTTTATCATATGGGTGCTAGATGGCGGTGGCTGAGGGTCTACGTGTCCTGGGAATGACGTTAAAATCTATCTGATGGTGAAGTTCCAGTTCTGGAGGTCTGGGGAATGTGGAGCACCCCTTTATCACCATTGCTCCCAGGTCCACTCTGACCCGGAGTGGATAGTACCTGTTAGGGTCCCATCTATGGGTTGAATAGAAAAATGTATCAAAAAAAAAAAAAAAAATTGAGTATCCATTAAGAATGAATTTATTTCAAAACTTTATCGTCATTAAATGACCCACTGAGGTTGATATGTCGTAAAACAACCAACCAACGGGCTTTATCATCGATGTATAGTTATATATATATATGTGTGTGTGTGTGTGTGTGTGTGTGTGTTGAAAAATAAAGGAGAGAAAATATTGAATGAAATGCCACATGCGTTTCATTAAATATTTTTATCCATTCAACATTTTCTCTCCTTTATTTATTTTTCAGCATACTGTCAGATTAACTTTCATTGTTTTCAACTTGTGTGTATATATATGTGTGTATGTGTATATATATATATTATATATATACACACACACACATGCACACACGTCAGCTTGGCAGTCGAGGTTTTGAGTCACACACGGAGCAGTCTCCCATGTCTATAACCTTGCTGATGAGACCTAATAGGTCGAAATGTACATTCAGGGATTGACATTTTCTCGATCTGTTTAGCCTTACATTTGAACATATGTGCCCGCCTAAATTCATTAATTATTAACTAATTAATTTTCAAAAATTAGGTATGACTTCAATTGAGCACATATCCTCCAAAAATTGTCGGCTAAAAGCCATATCAAATAAACACAGTGTTTATTTATGTACTCTCATATATATATTATATATATATATATATATATATTATAAGGATAATCTACTGAGTCAGACGAACCTACTATTAGTTTTGCATAAAGCTCTTCAGGGCTAAAATCTGACTCTTGGCTCTACTTAGGTATCGAGCACTTTTTACAAAATTAGCTTCTCCTAGCGGTTATATGAATATATATATATCTTATATTACATATATATACATATAAATTTGTTTTTCTTTGGCCAAATACATATACCAATAGATTATTTTTTGTTGGTACGAATATCTTGGTCTTTTCTTTTTTTTCAAAAATTTTTTTCTTCCTGGTTGATGTTTGGTAGATATTTTACAATCAAACTCTCTGCCGGGTTTTTTTCTCTCCGCAAGGATCTACCAAAATGCTTGGTATATTAAATATAATATATATTATATATCTCCTCTCTTTNTATAATTTGTTTTGTAATTAAAAATTATTGTAATTTCATACAAAATGTTAATCCTGGATATCAATGAACATGTCCGCAAACCAATTTTAAGAGTGGCGGGGGGGGGGGTATTTACATTTAGGTCGAATAACAAATTATGTAGAGTTTTTTTTTTTTTTTTTTTTTTTCCTCTCTTTTTTAAAAATTTTTCTCAAAGGATGTTAGATGATCCAGATTTTGTGTTATGGTGAAATTGATACTTTGATTTTAAGGAAGGATTCTAATTAACATTTCAATTTTGTTTGTATCAAGAATTTTTGGATTAAAAGAAATATTCAGTTCGAGAACATTTTAAATGTATTGATCTAATCATCATCATCATCATTGTTCACGTGACTTTCGGAAACATTTTTTCACGCTCAGAATTGCGGAGACATGGAATAAACTGCCTGCATCTGTTGTAGGCTGCCGGAGCACTGAGGCTTTCAAAGCCTCCATGCTTCCTGTAGTCCGCCAACACTATACCTGATGCCACTCTCCACATACACATGCACACACATACATCCATATTACTACTTGTGAACTGTTCATGTTTTCCTGGCAACAAAACAAAAAAAATCTCTCCTTCAGTTTGCTCCCAGCGTCAGCTTGACCCGGATGATAGTACCTGGTTAGGGTTCCCATCTATGGGTTGAATAGAAAAATGTATCAAAAAAAAAAAAAAAATTGAGTATCCATTAAGAATAAATTTATTTCAAAACTTTATCGGCATTAAATGACCCACTGAGGTTGATATGTCGTAAAACAACCAACCAACGGGCTTTATCATCGATGTATAGTTATATATATGTGTGTGTGTGTTGAAAAATAAAGGAGAGAAAATATTGAATGAAATGCCACATGCGTTTCATTAAATATTTTTATCCATTCAACATTTTCTCTCCTTTATTTATTTTTCAGCATACTGTCAGATTAACTTTCATTATTTTCAACTTGTGTGTGTGTGTGTGTGTGTGTGTGTGTGTGTGTATATATATATATATATATACACACACACATGCACACACGTCAGCTTGGCAGTCGAGGTTTTGAGTCACACACGGAGCAGTCTCCCATGTCTATAACCTTGCTGATGAGACCTAATAGGTCGAAATGTACATTCAGGGATTGACATTTTCTCGATCTGTTTAGCCTTACATTTGAACATATATGCCCGCCTAAATTCATTAATTATTAACTAATTAATTTTCAAAAATTAGGTATGACTTCAATTGAGCACATATCCTCCAAAAATTGTCGGCTAAAAGCCATATCAAATAAACAGTGTTTATTTATGTACTTATATATATATATATATATATATATATATATATATATGAAAATAAAATGGAAATTAATCCGACAGTATGAATAAGATATAATGAAAAAACAAACGATGTTTACAACTGAAATAGGCTCATCAGAAGAGAAAGTGTGCAAACCGTTTCGGGGCCTAATTCTCTTGACGGTTTTAAAAAGCAACACTCGGCCCATCCTCAACTAATATGAGGACCCTATGCATTATAATGTATCAACCGCACGTGGGTCGGTCATCAACAAAAATAAGATGGGAAAAAGACGTTAGTAAAAACAGAACGCTGCTAGTCAAACGTTGGAATTAATCAAAAAATAAAATAAAAAAAAAAAAAAAATAAATAAAATTGTGCTGTCTGTATTAAAAATAATATGAATTTTATTCAAAATAAAAAGAATTTCATTTAAAAATAAAATGAATCTCATTTTCAATTTTGAAATAATCAGAAGCATTATAGTAATGAAATAAGACTCAAAAAAGTCTGATGTAAAGTTATAGAAAAGTGTAAAATATGTATAAAAAGTGTATATGGAATATCAAAATTATTGTAATACAAACCAACTGTAAAATAAGTAGCCCACATTTATAGGTAAATCCGTGGTGTTAATGGATATCATCAAAAAGGGGGTAAACATTCAAATGTAAAGTTTTTTCATGGACAAGTATGTGAAAATAAAATGGAAAATGCAATAGGGTCCTCATATTAGTTGAGGATGGGCCGAGTGTTGCTTTTTAAAACCGTCAAGAGAATTAGGCCCCGAAACGGTTTGCACACTTTCTCTTCTGATGAGCCTATTTCAGTTGTAAACATCGTTTGTTTTTTCATTATATCTTATTCATATATATATATATATAATTTGTTTTGTAATTAAAAATTATTGTAATTTCATACAAAATGTTAATCCTGGATATCAATGAACATGTCCGCAAACCAATTTTTAAGAGTGGCGGGGGGGGGGGGTATTTACATTTAGGTCAAATAACAAATTATGTAGAGTTTTTTTTTTTTTTTTTTTTTTTTCTCTCTTTTTTAAAAATTTTTCTCAAAGGATGTTAGATGATCCCAGATTTTGTGTTTATGGTGAAATTGATACTTTGATTTTAATGAAGGATTCTAATTAACATTTCAATTTTGTTGTATCAAGAATTTTTGGATTAAAAAGAAATATTCAGTTCGAGAACATTTTAAATGTATTGATCTAATCATCATCATCATGTCGTGCGGGCGGCACCGATATCCATGACAATCTCTCGCCAACCTTCCCTATCATTCAATTGCTCTAATTAAAAAAATCTTGATATGCTGTTTTTTTTCTGATCTATGATTATATATATAAAACATTAAAGCAAGAAATGAAACCCAACCAAACGTATTATCTGATGTCTCTTAATCACTACCAGGTCACCCATAAATCTTTTGAACTTGTGTCATAACAGCAGTCCATGATGATATTGATGTTTCTATTCTGAAAGGAGTGAAGATTTCTAATGAACAGTTTCATCATTGTTGTTATTGAGAATTTGGATGATTTTAATAAATAAATAAATAAATAAATAAAAAAAAACCTTTGGTACGAAACAGATTATAAAAGTACTTGCAAATTGGACTGGAATTTGTTTTATTCTCTAAGAGCATTTTTTTTTTTTTTTTTTTTTTTTTTTTAATGAGTCGTCAGCAAATACCCGGAGATCAGCTATATCCTCCGATACGCCGATGGCAATCACTTCATGGTCTACAGGTTGAAAGGCTTTCTCAGTTTTGGGGGTGGATTTGGCAGGAGCCACAGGGAGACCCTTAAGCAGGGCACTCCGGTAGGATCTTCTTTTGTGAGGATCCACGTGAGCAGTTGCTTTGATTTGTACTATTTCCTGCTTCAGGTCAGAAATCATTTGTTTGATTTCCCTAAATTCCACATTAGTGGTCAGTTTTGCTACTTTCTCTTCCACAGGAATGGCAATGATGGTGGAAGATATCTGTTGTTGTTGTTGTTGGTCCCTTTCAGCTGATTTAGTAGCAGTCCTTGCCAGTTTTTTTAACTTCTTCCTCTTTGACTGGGATGGTAGAGGAGGGCACAGGTGTTGGTTGCTGGTTAGAAGTAGTGGAGGGGGAAGGTTGTTGTTTTTCATGGGCAGTAATGGAGACCTGTTGTCCATAAATTGTCCTTGGCTCAGACATACAGTCTGCACACTGGAATTCCCAGTTTGGTAGCTGGACCATTTCCCAGACCGCAGCCATCATTAAAATGTGGTGACTCTTTTTCTGCCCTGGGATCTTCTGGACGTTTGTGGCACATTGTAGGCAAACAGAGCCTCAACATTTACCACATATGACCCATCGATTTTCGAAGGTATTTTCTGCTTTTAAGCAGAGATGGCATACATGGTTTTCTGGGCACAGTTCGAGGTCTGAGCATCGCCCAGTTTTATCGCACGCTTCACCCATGTGTATCAAAAGTTTGAATTTTAGATGTATATTGCTCTAATAATAAAAAAATCTCTATGTGCTGCTTTCTGCTGACCTATGATAATAATGAAATTTATGTACAGTGCTCAGGTGCACTACAACTCATCAAAGTCTCATGTCAAGTACACAGAATAATGTATTAGTGTCAGGAACATGAACAGTGTACAGTGTGCATGTAGGGGTATCAGGTATAGTGTTGGCGAACTACAGGAAGCATAGAAGCTTTGAAAGATGCAGTATTTCGACAGCCTACAAGACGCAGGCAGCTTATTCCATTCCACAGCAATTCTGAGCGTGAAAAAATGTTTCCGAAAGTCATGTGAGCAATGCTGTTTTCTGACTTTGTAGGCATGAAGATGTGACCCAAGATTATTGAAACGGGTTTTGAATTTGAATTTAGATATTTAAGTGTTGTGTATGATGTTTAAGAAAATGATGTTAAGATGAATCTGCACATTGTATAATAAAAAAATTTTTTTTAAAAACCCAAAAAATGAAGCGTGTACTTTTAACAAAGGAGGCACTCTTGTGTAATGGTTATAATCATTGGAAATGGAATTGCCAACCTGAGTTCAAATCCTGAATGAAGCTGTTTGTATTTCACATAGTGCTAATACCCCTTGGGGTTATTTCCTATGAGTCTAACATAAACAAAGGGGAACCACTCTTTGCTGATAAATTTATTTATTGATCTATTAGGAAAAAAAGACGGGGTTCAGGGTTAGTTTAATGGGAAAATGAATAAATAATTTATCAGTCTAGAGTGGTTCCCCTTTGTTTATGTTAGACTCATAGGAAATAACCTCGAGGGGTATTAGTTCTATGTGAAATACAGCTTCGTTCAGGATTTGAACTCGGTTTGGCAATTTCATTTCCCCTGATTATAACCATTACACAAGAGTGCCTCAAGAGTTATAGGAAGTACCCCCCCCCTGGAAAGGTATAACTATTCTACCTTTGGCTATGGGTAAAATAGCAGGGCAGACTGGGCACTTAAACCTTGGTATAGCAACCTATCTAGGAGAAAGAAAACTTTAAATTCAAACTAGAAATTTTCCCACCTGGCTATATTCTTAGTATTTTTTTACCTGTATGAATGGGATATTTCAAAGTTCACTATCTCTTCACCTCAAAACTCATTCTATTCAAATAAAATCCTATTATTATTAATCTGAGTCATTCTGCTCAATTATAATTTATCAGCTGCTTCTGGTAGGATTGCAATAGTGAGAGAGCTGCCGTGAGTGACTTAAAGTAGGCAAAGTGTTAAGACCTTTTTTTTTTTTTTGTTTAAACAGATTTTGTCTAGAGTGATCCCCCTTCCCCCAAACAAAAGATTATTTTTGTTTTTGAAGATAAGTTTAGTTGGCTTATTCTATGTTTTGTTTTTGACTAAGACTTTATTTTTGTTTTTTATCTTCATTATTTTTCAGCTTTTTTTTTATTATAGAAAAATGATTGTTAGTCATTTAGTTTATGGAACAAAGTGTAAAGTCCTGATCTTCTAAGGAGATAAAATATCTACTTCAAACGACTTCAAATTGTGGCCGCATGTAATGAATATGCAAATTTCAATGAGAATCTATACAATAATAAAACTAGACTGAATTTCACAACAAATTTAAAATGAATTTTTTTTTAAAAACAAACCTCAACTAACGAGAAACCTTCATTCTAGCTTGGTTGAAATGTGTTAATCCTTTTTGGTGTGGCGCAATTTTGACAACAAATTTCACCTGAATGCAATTTTGACAACAAATTTCATACCTGGAATGCAATTTTGACAACAAATTTCATACCAATGCAATTTTGACAACAAATTTCATACTGGAATGACCTGGAATGCAATTTGACAACAAATTTCATACCTGGAATGCAATTTTGACAACAAATTTCATACCTGGAATGCAATTTTGACAACAAATTTCATACCTGGAATGCAATTTGACAACAAATTTCATACCTGAATGCAATTTTGACAACAAATTTCATACCTGGAATGCAATTTTGACAACAATTCATAAATTTCATACCTGGAATGCAATTTTGCAATTTTGACAACAAATTTCATACCTGGAATGCAATTTTGACAACAAAAAAAACCCTTACAAATAAAAATAAAAAAATTATTGTAGTTTCATAATTACAATATATTCTGAATAGCAATTAAAATGTTGAAGGGGAAAATATTTGATCTTGTGCAATGGGGTGGGGGTATACAAGTATGTTTATAAGTAAATTTTCTATTAATTGATACTTCTAAAAACTGGGTGGTGGTAGTACCCGTTAGGGTACCATCTATGGGTTAAATAGTAAAACGTTTATAAATAAAACTGATTATCCATTAAGAATGAATTTATTTCCAAACTTTATCGGCATTAAATGACCCGCTGGGGGGTATATTGAACAAAACCCAAAATTTTAACTCTTAACATCCTGTTGAGATTCTTCTAAGTCCAGAGGATTCCTATAAGGATATATTAAAAAAATGGGTAAAAATTACCTTTTACATCTAAAGTTACCTATTATTTCCCTTAAATCAAAGATTTCTACATACGTTCAATATTAAATTTAAACAAAGGCTATTAGTTAAATGCTGATTAGTTAAAATGAATGTGACTTTCAGCCGGGTCGAATGAGGTGGTATAGGACTTTAAGAGTTAAAACTAATATCGACTATAATTGCATCTCACCCTCACACATTATGTATATTTGGTTGAGTTAAGTTTCTCTCCACACCAAAAATGGTAAAATGTTTAAAATAATTGGTCTAAGAGAATCGGCCATTTTTATACTTTCACTGATTTGGAGTAAAATAGAGAATTAAATGCGACAGTATCTAGAAAAATACAAAGGGATCCAAAGGGTGAGTTTTATTCTTGATGGTAATGACAATGTTATAACATTTCGGTTTTTCCAACCCTCATCAGGACATGTGGTGAAGTCTTGTGTGGAGACGGTACGACTACTTATGGAGTATTAGAAATTCTGATTGTATTTTTGCAGATTTGTGATTGTTAGAAATGTTTTTTGATCTTTTGTTAAAAATTCTCTTTTTGGGGGGGAGGGGGGGTCCCAACTTAACGACATTTACTAAATGCTAAAAAAAATCTTTTCTGTGTTTTGAAGGTTCATTTTAATTTCGATCAATATTTTTTCTTTTTAAAACAAAATTTACGACTGGTTTAGCTTAGTAATACATCAACCTAGAAATTGCAAGGTTCTAGGTTCAATATCAGTCACTGCCAACTCAGCTCATGATTAGCACAGTTTGGGTAATCTGATCTGTGCAGTAGAGCATCGGGGAGATGACGGTAGGTGTGTCATTCCACCTCAAACCACTCCAAAGGAGATAGACTCCTTCACTGTTAGAGTGATACCAACAATAGGACACTATATATTTAAGTACTTGAAAACAAAATTTAGTATTTAACTCTTTGCCTAGCCAAATTTCTCCCCCCAACCCCTTTTTATTATATGGTTGCTAGAAGGCGGTGACTGAGGGTCTACATGTCCTGGGAATGATGTTAAACTCTATCTGATGGTGAGGTTCCAGTACTGAAGGTTTGGGGAATGTGGAGCACCCCTTCATCACCATTGCTCCCTGGTCCACTCTGACCCGGAGTGGTAGTACCTGTTAGGGTCCCATCTATGGGTTAAATAGAAAAACATGAGTTGATAAACAAAATTCTATTATCCATTAAGAATTGATTTATTTCAAAACTTTATCAGCATTAAATAACCCACCGAGGTTGATATGCCGTAAAACAAAAAAACAAACCAAATTTCCCTTATAGTTGTACCAATTTCTTGGTATCATTTATCCGTATGTTTGAATTCAGTTTTCCTTCTAGACTTGGATGTCTAACCAAGGTTAATGAGCCCAGTCTGCTCTACTATTTACCCATTGCTGGAGGGGGAGTAGTTGGATGCATACCTTTCCCAAGCGTATTAGTGCTATGTGAAAATGCAAGCAGCCTCATCCAGGATTTGAACTCTGGTTGTCCATTTCCTACAACTGTAATCATTACACTATGCACCTCCAAACCCCCCCCCTTTTTTTTCTACCCACCACCCATGAGTCTCGGCTTGTGGGTGGTCCCACATAAATAGGGCCTTCGTGCCTGACTCGGTACGAGTGGGGTACTGGGAAAATAAAACCTCCAACCCCCCTTCTCTCTCTCCCATATATATATATATTGGTTACTGTAAAATAACCCTGTGTGTATATATATATATATATATATATTATATATGGTTACTGTAAAATAACCCTGTGTGTGTATATATATATATATATATATATATATATATATATATATATATATATATATATATGGTTACTGTAAAATAACCCTGTGTGTATATATATATATATATATATTGGTTACTGTAAAATAACCCTGTGTGTGTATATATATATATATATATATATATATATATATTGGTTACTGTAAAATAATCCTGTGTGTGTGTGTATATATATATGTATGTATGTATGTATGTATGTAATTCACAGTTATATATAAACTGTGAATCACAAGGGCCGGGTTAGCTCAGTCGGTAGGCCGTTCGGCTAGAAACCACAAGGTTCCTAGTTCGATACCCGCCCTTGCCAACTCAGCGTATGAGTAACACAGGGATCTGTGCGGTAAAGTAAGGAGCTGATGGTAGGTGTGGCGCTCCACCTCAGACGCTAAAATAATCTCCTTGGTCTAGCACTAGTGAAAAGGGGATAGACTCCCTCGCTGCATGGCTGATACCGACATTAGGCCAACGACTTTTTACTTATATATAATGACTGTAGACTATTCATTTTCCTGACATTAGTACATGTATTCTATGTATTAGACCTGAGCCTTTGATGAGTTGTGGTGCACCTGATCGCTGTATGCAATAAATTTCATTTATAATTATTTCCAATCTTCCAAGTAATAAAAAGGCAGTGGTAACTATTTTACAAATGCGTCTTGTTAGTATTGTTGATTTATTTGGTATCTATTTTTACATTGATTTGTATTCTAAACGTGGGGGGAGAGGGGCAGGGGAGAAGGGTGTCAAATGAAGTGTGTGTGCGCGTGCGTATTGTTTATTGTCTCCAACTGTTTCTCTTCCCCTTTTTAACCTGACATACATCTGCTGCTGCTGCTGTCTCCAGATATTGATTTCTTTTCCTTTTTCTTTTTGTTTCATTTGTTCTTTTCAATTCACTGGGATTCAACGCAGGTGCTACTGCTACTATATTTCTCGATAACAAAGGACCTCTCTCTCTCTCTCTCTCTTTCACACACCTAGCCCTCACAAACTGCTTCAGCTTTTGAATAAATATTGCATCTCTCTTATATATATAATATATATGGAAATTGGAAATGAATCCGACAATATGAGGAAGAATGGATAATAATTTGATTAAATTCATCTTCTATTATCCATTCTGTTCTTTCTTTTCTTTCTTTTCTTTATTCATTCTTCCTTATATATATATGTGTGTTTGTGAATTTATGGAGGCGCATGGGCTAGTGGTTAGTCGTGGAAAATGGACTCGTCGGTTCGAGTTCAATTCCTAGACGAAGCTGTTAGCATTTCACATAGCTAATACCCTTGAGAAAGGTATGAATCCATATATTCTCCCTCCAGCTATGGGTTAAATAGTAGGGCAGACTGGGCTCTTTAACCTTGGGTAGGTAACCAGTCTAGGAGAGGGATAACTCTGAATTCAAAATTCCTGAGGTCAGTCGTTGATTGGGTTCATGGTATTCCTTGATGCACCAATTCTTTCCTATCGACTGTGCCAAAAAGTGTGGAATGGTCCAACACAAGCCTTCACCGCTATAAACAAATCACTGTGTTGGTTGTTCACTTGATGAACACTCATGCGTCAAATCGATGAGTCCATTTTTATATATATATATATATATATATATATATATATATATGGTAGATAATATTGGTGCTATATTTCTAAGCAGAATAGTGCTCAATATCATTGATAGAGCATTTATATTTGAGTTAAGGTAGCGTAGACATGGAGTCAACAGCGTTTGGTTACTGATAGTTTCTCACCTATGCAATCTTCAGATTTTGGTCTGAAGATCTTAGGCAAAAAACTGTCAGTAACCAAGCGCCTTTGACTCCATGTCCACACTACTGTAACTCTCTATCAATCAAGTCCTCTCCCCCCTCTCTATATATATATATATATATATATATATATATTAAAGGGCAGTTGTGTGTGTATCTATGTCCGGGGGAAACTTCGAAAATAAAACGACAAAGTAAATATATATATAAAGTCGTCAGGGCGGCCTGATGTCGGTATCAGCCAGTCAGCGAGGGAGTCTATCCCCTTTTCACTAGCGCTAGACCAAGGAGATTATCTTAGCGTCTGAGGTGGAGCGCCACACCTACCATCAGCTTCTTGCTTTACTGCACAGATCCCTGTGCTACTCATACGCTGAGTTGGCGAGGGCGGGTATCGAACTAGGAACCTTGTGGTTTCTAGCCGAACGCTCTACCAACTGAGCTAACCCGGCCCTATATCACCAGGGATTGGGTTTTGATTTTTTTCTTTTTAAAAGAGAAGAAATTTGATTTATATTCGTGAAGATAATTAAGAAATAAAATTTAAGTGATAACAGCATGGATATTTTTTTTTTTTTTTTTTTTTTTTTTTTCCTCTTTTTCTCATTTTTTCTCATTTTTCTCATTTTATATTTTAGATAGTAGACATTACCATTTCTTTTCAGAGTATCTGGATCAATGCAAGGTCTATTTTTTTTACATAGGGATTTAAATAGGGCATCCCATGAGGATTCAACTCACGATTAAGTAATAATAATGGATCTACCCTCTACCCAGGCGACTCCGAGTAGCTGCTGCTAGTATATATATATATATATATATATATATATTTGTTCCCTTGAGTCCATAGTTGAACAGTTCAATTTGATATATTTTCTTTTTTACTTAAGTTTTAAAGGAAATCTGCAAATTCACGATGATTTGGCAATTTATACAACTTTTTTTCTTTTTCCCTTCAGATGTTTGTTATACCCTGTCATCTATAATACTATAATAGCATTAGGTATTAAATAACTCACAAAGTTGATATGCCATTAAACAAAGACACCAAACCATCTATAATACCAACAAGTGTGTCTAATAATGGAAAGATTTCAATTTGTGATAATAATTCTCAAATAAGATTATGAATAATTTTATATTATATAAAGTTCTTTTAATATCTTAGCAGTGGCCATTTTCAATCTACAATTGAACAAACACTCCCACCACCACCACCCACTCTGTCCATGACAATCTTGACTGTAAACAAGCATTTGCTCTCTCTCTCTGTGTCTGTCTCTCTCTCTCTCTCTCTGTCTCTCTCTAATAAACTCCATCTTTTATCAGATCTTACTACTACTATGCTTATTATTTCTTGGGCACCAGCTGTTCTCTCACCTTTCATCTATGTCCTGCTCACTTCCATTTTGGTTGTTAATTTCTATAACATCTCTTAGGGGCTGGTTTAGCTCAGTCGGTAGAGCACTTGCTTAGGAACTGCAAGGTTCCTACTTGATACTGGTCCTCGCCAACTTAGCGTATGAGTAGAACAGGGATCTGTGCAATAAAGTGAGGGGCTGATGGTATGTGTGGCGCTCCACCTCAGACCCTTGGTCTAGTGCTAAACTGCCTGGCTGATACCAACTTTAGGCCACCCTGATGACTTAACGTTTTACTTATAACATCTCTTACCTCAGTCTGTTGTGGTGATTGAAATTGCAAAATATTGTTGGTAATCTTTAATACTGAATTTTATTTATATCTATACATATGTAAAAGGCAGTTTGTGTGTGTGTATGTCTGGATGAAACTATGAAAATAAAATAAATAATGACAAAGCAAATGTATGTACACATTAAATATCACCAGTTCCTGATTTTTGTGCAAAAATTATGAAGATTTGATTCATATTCAAAGATATTTAAAAATTAGAATATACATAGAAATAGCATTGAAATTCTCCTTAAAAATGTCCAGCATTTGTAAATCTCAAAAGTAAACAAATCAATTTGACAGGGCTTTATTTTTCCCCTCCTTCTACCCAGGAGTTGCTGGGTAGCTGCTTCTAGTTTTACCCTAAAGCAACACAAACTGGCACCTCCATAGTGATATTTCGGTTATTTCCTATAAGTCTAACATAAACAAAGGGGAACCACTATTGACTGATGAATTATTTATTTTCCCATTAAACTAACCCTAACCCCATCTTTTTTCTAGTAGATCAATAAATAGATAAATAATTATCGGTCAAGAGTGGTTCCCCTTTGTTTATGTTAGACTTATAGGAAATAACCGATATTTCTATTAGTGCAAAATTGTTAAAATGCTCTAATGAAGAGAATAAAACAAATTCCAATCCAATTTGTAACTCGATTGTTTATAATTACTCAAGGGAGGTAACTATGTAATGTTAATTACAGAGTACTTCCTTTTTGTTTATTTGCAATTAAGTTCTTATTTATAAGAATGATCTTAATAAACATCAAAAGTTGACTTTAAGCATTTTTTAATTAAAACCATTTGCAATAGAAAATATTATTGCATGACCCATATAGATGTCAATGTTCCAAGAATTTCACGCTTCTTTGCTTGTTAATGACCTCTCTTCTACACACACAGAGCGTTGGCCTAGCTCGTCTGTGATTCTCATTAGTTGCAGCATTCTTTAAATATGCAAAGCTTATCATATGTCAACCTAATAATAATAATCTTTAAACTATTTACATTTTTAGTTCTAAGCTGTTAAACATGAATGTAGACGGAAGAAATAACAGATTAGACATGGGGATTTTGACTGACTTTTAATTTTTTTTTTTTTTTTTTTTTTTTTTTATTTAAAAAAAAAATTTTTTAAGAATCTTTTTTTTTTTTATCTTTTTTTTTTTTTTTTTTTTAATTTAGAAAAAAAATTTTTTTAAATCCTTTTTATTTAAAAAAAATCTTTTTATTTTTTATTTATTTATTTTTCCCCTTTCAATAACTTTGATTCCCTTTTTCTTCTTGGTTTGAATTAGTGACCATCATGTGATTTACAACTAAATCCAATATTCAAAAAATGCAATAGGATGATTTTTATCTCGGGAAGATTGATTGATAATTCTAGAAATCTTTTCAAAGATCCTTTACTTTTTACTGCCCGATTTTTATTGGGATACCCCCCCCCCTTTCCCCTCCTTTTCCTTCCTCAATAACTTTGGATTCCTTTTCAGCTAAGTTTTTTTTTTTTTTTTTTTTTTTTTTTTAACATTTACATTCGATGTATTCAATGCATTTAAAAATTATTGGGATCTTTGGAAGAAAGGAAATGAAAAAAATAAACTTGAGTAAATTTTGAACATACAATGGATGCATTTCTCTAATCCATTAGCATAAAATAACCCGAAAACGGGTTGATGTGCCCTTAAAATCAATCAAAAAATAAAGATAACCTCCAACTGGATTTGAATTTGTATCCCATATTCTTGAAAGTCCGACATGGACAGTAGCCTTACCAATTAGGATGTAGAAACCAACTGCATACATCATTCAACATATTTAGTAGCAGTAAACAGAAATTTTAGGTTGGATCATTTTAAGTTTGTCATAAATTTTTTTTTTTTTTTTTTTTTTCTAGAGTTTTAAGATAGATAAAAAAATTGTAATTGTGGCTGGAGATATTTTAATTGTTTCTGTTTTTAATATTTTTAATAAAATAAAATAACGCAAAGAAGTGCAGTGTTGATGGTAGTAGGATTTCTCGATCAATTTTTATTTATTTATTTATTGAATATTCTGAAAGAAAAGAGAACAGTGACCTAAAAAGATTAAGTTTTCATTTTTAATTAAACATATATATATATATTTTCTTTTTTTTTCTTTTCCCCTTTTTTTTCTTCGGAAAGTCTGTTGCCACAAATGTGTTACTAAGAGGATTTTTAAAAAATTTTATTTAGATTTTAAATTCAGGTAACCTTGAAATGCATGGCACATATGAAATATTCAATTTAGCAGATGAAAATATTCAATTTATTTTTAAAAGAATAAAAAATACTTTTTATTATTTAAAAAAATTTATTTTTATTTTTAAGCAAAAAAAAATAAGGTGGTTTATTTTGAATTGAAAATTGTCTGGAAAGAATTAATTTTTTTTTTTTTATTTCTATTCATCATAAAATCTGTTTCTCCTCGGGTATGCTTCAAATATACGCTCCTACATTTCGGGCGCTGGTGGTTGTCGTCGGTGATGTAATTTGCAGGGTTCATTGGGAAGTTTCGGGTCTTCCAACATCAGACTTCCCTTGCCCCGCTGACCCCACCAGAGGTGATCAAACTCCGGCACAACCACCAACAATCAACAATCACCGCTAAAAGACGTTTGACTTATGAGAAATTTTCTGGACGGTAGAACTAAAACCCATTCAAATACAAAGCACCGCGCATCCGATTGGTTGTTTGTAACAGCCAATCAGACGCGGTACCCTATATTTAAATGGGATACGTAGCCAGGAACACTTTTTTCCGTACGGATTACGAGGCTTAGATGATTAGGTAAGTTCTTTACTAATGCTAGGAGAGGAATGATTTTACTGATTCCTGTATTGTTTAATTTTTCCCTCTCTTCGGTTTTCTTTACCTGCTTCCCTACTTTTCGTCTCCTCGAATCCATATCGTTCTGTGGCGTAACTGACAATGATCTTAGATGTTGTTAAGATACGTTTATCCACCGATCCATTTGCTGGTTGATTATGTTGAAGTGTTGCAGAAAACAAAATCATTGGTTTGTCCCTTCCACCCTCCCACCCTTCCACCCTCCCACCCTTCCACAGTTGCAATGAATCGAATAAAAAATAACATTTAAAAACAACTTTTGTTCTTTTAATGCAATGTTAATTGACTGTGTCTGTGTCTGCCATAAATTCCAAATTAATCAGAAGTGGGGAGAGACCTCATGGTGTATTGAATAATTGTGCTGGACTTTGACATTATAGTAAGCGAGTTTAAACTACAGTCATGTTATTACACTCACTTTCGGACTGATACTCTTGGGAAGGGTATGAATCTCCTCATTTCATCAGCTGTGGGTTAAATAGTATTACTATTCTTCTACAAGGATTGATTAGCCATTAAATAACCCACAAAGGTTGATATGCCATTAAACAAAAGAAATTTGTGTGTTCTGGGTATAGCATTAAACTGCATCTGGTGGTGAGGTTCCAGTTCTGAAGCTTTGAGGGGTCTGTAATCACCCCTTCATTGCCATTACTCTCAGATCCACTCTGACATGGGGTAGTAATACCTGTTAGTCCCATTTATGGGTCAAATAAATCAGTTTGAAAATTATTAGTATTTGATAGGAATATTTAAAACCCTACAACTGTTTAGAATCATCTGTATTAAAAAATAGTTAATTGAGGTTATCATTGCTTACAAAGATTATGAAATGTTTGAAACCTTATAATTTTGTGTGCAAATTATTAGCATTAAATTGGAATACTTGAAACCCTAGAACTGTGAATGCAAATTATTAGCATTAACTTGGAATACTTGAAACCCTAGAACTGTGAATGCTAATTATTAGCATTAACTTGGAATACTTGAAACCCTAGAACTGTGAATGCTAATTATTAGCATTAACTTGGAATACTTGAAACCCTAGAACTGTGAATGCAAATTATTAGCATCATTAAATAAGAATGGGTAATTTGAAACCTAATAATTGTATTAGTATTAAGAATGGTTACTTGACACTATAATTGTTTACAAATAATTATTAGTTACTTGAAACCTTATTGCTTGAAAAAAAAACAAAAAACATGAAATCATCTAATCAACTCGGTTTTTTGTGCCTCGTTCAATACATTTTTTTTTTTCTCTTCATACATTTTGATTTTTTTTTAGTGTGTGTGTGTATATGCGTGTGTGATGTTTTAAACTTCCAAGTTTTTTTGCATCAAACATTTGCCTGAAGATAAAAATGCAGCTCTCCTCCCCACTCTCAAAAATTTTAATTCAAAAATAGGAAGATCATTTATAACTCTATTATTAGAAAACATTGCTTAATTTGATCTCCTCTTTGTGTTGGTAAGAGGGGAGGTGCTGTAGAGAACCCAAGCCCAACATTGTCAAGAAGGTGAAACAAATTCAAAGATTTCTACCCAGTATCTGTTAAGTTTTCACCCTCTTGAATTATAAAAAGATTTTTTTTTCTTTCCTTGTTGGATGTGAGCCAACAGTTAAAGAATGTTTGGTGGGGGGGAGATTCTCTAGGTGTGCCTGCCATTAACCAACCTTTTTTTTTCCCCCTCTTCCCACCTTCTGTTAAAATATGTGGTGATTAATGAATTGTGAGTGGGTGGAAGGTAAGGGATAGATTCTTATATTCCTCTCCCCAAAAAACAAATAAGACCTCTCTAGTTTCCAGTTTTGTAATTGGCTGGTTTTTTGGGGGGGGGTTAAATTTTGTTTTGGCCAGCAGTTATTCCCAAAAGATTACAGCTTAGAAGGGAATTGCTTCATCACAGAGATTCTATGTCACAACACCAGTTAACTTTGTCTCTCTCTCTCTGCTCATTATTAATGTAATTAACCAAATTATCTCATTTAATGGAAGGAAAGCGTTTATTTATAAAGTAAACATTCTGCCTATTTTCTGTTCTTTTAAGAATTTCACTGCCACAAAAAGTGCTAAAGAATTTGATGTGAATTTAACGTTAACATCTTCATGACAATTAAAGAAAATAAAGCTTTTGTTTTGGTGTTTTTTCTTTTTTAAAAATTAGTTACTAGAAGCAGCTACCCAGCATCACCTGGGTAGGGGAGGGGGTTAAAAAAGCCCTAGTGTATTGATTCCTTTACTTTTAAGATTTACAAATGCTGGACATTTTTTTAGTATAATTTCAATGCTATTTCTATGTATATTTATTTTTCAAATATCTTCAAATCTTCACAATTTTTGCACAAAAATCAAGAACCAGTGATATTTAATGTGTATATATATTTACTTTGTTATTGTTTTATTTTCATAGTTTCATCCGGACAGACATACATACATACATACACACCAACTACCCTTTATATATGTATAGATAGATTATCAATTAAATTGTAGAAATTAATAAAGAAAAACTAACCTCTATGAAGACCTATGACGTTAAACAGCATCTAATAGTGAAGTTTGTGTACCCCTTCGTTGCTATTAATCCAAGGTCCACTCTGACCTGGGGTGGTGTTACCTGTTTGGGTCCCATCTATGGGTTAAATAGAAAAAATGAGTATAATACATCTGTATTTTTATTCTTTGCTTATGCTGACAAACAAATCCCAAACTTAGATCTATGGAAAGAGTAGAAATACTTTTTTATGGCACAGCTGATTTTTATATATATATATATTATATATATATAATATATATATATATATATATATATATATAGGAAAAGGTGACTTACCGGTGAATTTGGTCACGATGGTTAGTAAGTGTGGAATCCAAGGGGGTAAGTGAGCGATATAACAAATATTAAGAGCAAATTTATTATAAAATGGGTACAGGAGATAACCTACTTGAGTTTCACCATAATGATCTTCAGGGTTAAATCGACTGCTATTAATTGGTGTCTCTATTAAGTGGATTTAACGCTGAAGATCCTTATGGTGAAACTCGAGTAGGTTATCTCTTGTACCCATTTTATAATATATATATTAGTTATTCTACTACTACACATTAACCCTTTGTATTTTGATATATAAAGGGAGGCAAATGTCATAAATGAGTGATTTCTTGGTTCAAAAGTAAAGCCAACTACTTTACTAGACTTTTTTTACTCTTTTTTTCTAGAGAGTAAAGAAGGTCACTGAATTTAGTCAATTTGAATCTTTTGTATTTTAGAATCCAAAGAATCTCTTGATTTACAAAATCTTTATATTCTGTCAATTTAGAAATTAAATGTTTGCAATCGATTTCGGTGTCTCTACATTTTGTATTTATAAACAAAATGAGACATGGAATTTCTAAATGCAAAGTCTAGCTTATCTTTCTTTTTTTTGCTTTTAGTGAAAATGTTTATTTTCTATCCAATTTAACTTTCCTTTCTTTTTTCTTTTCAGGTTGCTTGATTACATGAATCAACATGCAACTCAAGATGCTTTGGTCATAGGAGTAAACCAGTCGGAAAATCCTTTCCGAGATCAGAAGAGCTGTATCATTCTATGAGCCTTTTATCAAATACAAGACTTTGTGTGAGTGTTTAGCATTTTTGTCTTTCTCACATCAGTAATTCACTAAATATTGCTTTTCTCTCTCTCTATCTATCTATCTCTATAATTCAAGGGTGTCTGAAGTCATGCTCGCCAACGAATCAGTTATTAGTTTTTGTAAATTCCAAAACTTTGATTTGGCCAACTGTTTAAATTCATAATGATTATAATGCTAAACTGAATTTCTTTTTGTTTAATCCTCTATAATCTATCTAGACAAAAGAAAAGGCTTTAACATTTTTTTCTTCTTGGTCACCAGTGTTGTTATTATTTATGATATTGCCATTTATGAAGCTATTGTAAGATTCAAGGTTATAATAATGTTATAACTTGTTGAAACGAAACAAACTCCGACACGGGTGTTAAACATATAACAAGATGGACTTTAATCAAAAGCACAAGGAATAACATAAACATGAAATACAAGATACATAGTAGATAATACAAATAAGATATAATAAAAGGACACATTCAAGAATGGAAATACAATATAGGTATAAAAGAGATACCTAAATGTACATATAAAATATAGGAGTTAAAGATAGTCCATATGGAATAAAATATGATCTAAAGCAAATCGAAGTCTTGTGTAATTATCTAAAAACTACCAATGACACATGGCTTCTGATAAAGAGAAATCCCAAATGGAAGACCAGACACGAAATCCCCAAGACGAAGTCCAGACGCTAGAAGAAGAACGTAAGATAACAAAGATGAACAGAAGAATAATAGAAGTAAAGAGAGTATACAACACTCTGACTCGGAGTGGTATTACCTGTTAGGGTCCCCCCTATGAGTTACATGAAATAAAATGAGTTACCAAAAATGTGTTTAAAAAATTGAGTTTGTA
>CM042163.1:3946398-3981398 GCA_023376005.1 Doryteuthis pealeii
TCAATACAACTGTATGTTTTAACACTAAAATATCATAAAATGTGTTCTTAATAACAATTAAGTTCATTTCAAATAATGCACAGGCACAATTAAGAACACATTTTATGATATTTTTGTGTTAGAACATGCAGTCGTATTGATTGAAACAAATTCGTATTTTCAATGTATATTTACGGTGGAATGAAAATGGCCGACCAAAAGAAACAGCTTTCTGAAAGTGAAACCAACAAGGGGAAGTTACTCTCATTTATGTAGCTAATGTTCAGATTACCGGATCAGTGTTGTCAGTACAACCTGATAATGATAACTTACCAAAAAAAGGAAAATTACCAAAGGTAAAATTTATATTCTTCAATTGATTTAGATTTTGAAAATCTGGACATGAACAAGTTCAAATAAAACAAAAAAAAAAACAATCTTAGAAGTAATACAACTTTCTTATTAAGACAAATACAGACTGTATAACCTTGATTGACAATTTTCTTTATTGCCCTTCACAACAAAATCATCATCTTAAGACAGGCAGTTTACAGCAACATGAAGAAATATGAAATAATTTGTCTATGTGTTTCTCAATTCATTTCACCCAAACATGTTTAGACTAAACACCAGTCACTTTGAAAACTACAAAATTATGTAGAAAGATTTTTTGAGGTGGAAAGAATTTTATGATATAAGGCTGATTGTGCTAAGAAATTTAGTGTTGACGTGTTCTCTATTTTGTGCAAGTTGCACTCTTCTTTCCATCTTAAAATATTGGAGACCTTTTATATTATGTCAAGTAAGCCTTCTCTCTGTAAACACAATGTTTACTCGGACTTTAATATTTCCTCCTCTCACCCCCCCCCTACTGGTTTTATATTTCTTAATCATAAATTTATTTCTCGATTATCGCTCTGTTGAGCAAGGATGAAACCAGTCCGCTAGCTACTTTCATTTAGATCTTTTAATTTCACAATGAATAAAATACTTGGGGTTATTTCCTATAACTACAACCTAAAAAAGGGGGAACCACTCTGATTGACTGATAAATTATTTATTTATTGATCTACTATGAAAAAAGAAGACAGGGTTTAGGGTTAGTTTAATGGGAAAATAATGGGTAGATTAATTAGCAGATAAAATTCATTCAGAGTGGTTCCCCTTTGTTTAGGTTGGAGTTATAGGAAATAACCATATTTGGTCTATTCATTGCCATCATAAAATAATGTAGATTAAACAACTTTTTCTGCTTTCTTTTTCAAATAATTAAAGTCTTGCATGAAAATATATAAAAGAATTAATTAATTTTACAATTACTGATAGATATTGAGGGGCCGGATTAGCTCAGTCGGTAGAGCATTCGGCTAGAAACCACAAGGTTCCTAGTACGATACCGGTCCTCGCCAACTCAGTGTATGAGTAGCACAGGGATGTGTGCGGTAAAGTAAGGAGCTGATGGTAATCTCCTTGGTCTAGCGCAAGTGAAAAGGGGATAGACTCCCTCGCTGACTGGCTGATATCGACTTTAGGCCGCCCCGACGACTTATTGATCAAATAATAAGAATAACTAAGTTTTTATAACAATATAAACATGAAAAATACTCCTCAAAAGAAATATGATGATAATAATGAAATTATTGCATACAGTGCTTAGGTGCACCACAATTCATTAAACGTGTGATGATATGATCTCTTAAGAGTTACTGCCCTTGGTCTGGGTACAAACCCGCAAGAGAATAGAGAAGGCTTCTAACCCTTAACACGTCTTCCGAGTTATACTCCATTTAATTTAAATATATTGACATGGTGGCAGCGCTGAAATAAGAACATTCATCAGAAAAAAGAAAAGGAGTATAACACTGAACAAGACCAACAGGAAAAGAGTTGTCAACTTTTTGGATGAATTAAACTAAAAGTAAAAAGTCCTGACACCGAATGAAACCAGTAATGTTCAAAGAAAAGTTCTTTAAAAAATTTTTTTAAAAATGCTTGCAGTAGAAAAAATTGTTCTCTGGAATAAACAAGTGTTTTAATACATTTAATAATATTGTATTTCACATTCTTTAATTGTTTGTAATAGTATTTTTTTTTTTTTTTTTTCAAATCATTAATTGAATTTTTATGATTTTACTTATTTATGATACAAACCCTCTGACATTGAATTTTTATCACCCCACTCTTCAGGCAATATCTTTCAAAAATTAATTTTTACACTGCTTGAAGGGCGTTTTTTTTTTTTTTTGCTAGTATAGAATAATGTACTAATGTCAGGAAAATGAATAGCCTAGTCATACATGTATATGTACACAAATGTTACATAATTATTGGATCCCTAATACTTTTTTAAGGTAGTGTAGAAACATAATGACGATTAGTGCAGCCCACGGCCTTGAAGGATGAGTAACAACGCTTGACCTCACTCTCACCTTGCCTTCCAGGGATAAATCGTGAGAACTGGAAGGCATAGAAAACCCTGTCTTCCGGTTTAAGAATATAGTAAGTTTAAGTCAGTTAGAAGGTAGCAGCGAGCTCGAAGGGGTAAGTCGTGTTATACACGCGGTCCCTCATCTGCGCAGATTGTCTGGTTGGGGATTTACCGAATAAAGTAACATTCAAAGAAAATCGAAGTCTTGTGTTTATTACCTAAAAACTAACAATGACACAGGGCTTCTGATAACGAGAAATCCCCATGGAAGACCAGACTGGAATCCCCAAGTTAAAACCAGATGCTAGACCAGACCAAGATGATAGACGATCAGAATAGAACCAAAGCCGACCAGAAGAGAAGACGACTAGAAGTAAGAAAAGGGTATACAACACTATATCGATTTGGTACTGTGAAAACCTCAGTACGTAACACAAAATTCATAAACAAAATATTTTACTACTGTTGATTAAAATAAAATTTCTTTATTTTTGTTGTTTTTTTTATATGAAATTAAAATTATTTCTTAATTAAAAAAATAAACAAACTTTAATTCCACGCGAGAAATGCCAATGGCCTAAATACATTTATATTTAATTTCCATTTTTGCCTTTTTTTATACAAGTGAATATTTTTATATATTATTTAAAATTCTGATTTCCTTTTTATTGCATTTATTGAGAACAAGACAAATGTGATTGGAAAACACTTTATCAAATGACATTTACACATTTCTATTCCATAAAGGGGGTGTGTGTGATGGCATTGAATCTCACTCTTCATTGGAATGACCCTCAAAAGCTCCAATTTTTAAAACTTAATCTTTTAAACTCATTTCCTAAAAAAAAAAAAAAAAGATTTAGAAATAACATTTTCAGGAGATTTAAAAAAAAAACTTTTAAAGTTTCTCTCAGGTTGAGGGATACACTAATGGGCGGACCTGAGCATCTGGAACCCCCCCCCTCCATCTAATATTTTTGTTTTTAATTTTTTTTCTTTTTCTTCAATGGATTATTAATAATTACACACCAATCTATCAGATTGTAAAAAAAAACAAATTCTAAAAAGTTCTTTATTTTTGAGTTTTCAGGGGTGCTCAGTTCCCCATATAAGTTTATCGTAAATCAATCCTTCCATATCGGAACCTCTCTATCTTAACAGTTGGGCTGAATTTGCACAAGGTATCAAAATTAAGGTGACACAGAAAAAACAGAACCCACAAATTTTGTAATAAAACTGTTAATTTTAACTTGGGGGTTAGGGGTTGGTGTTGGGGTTTAAGGTTAGTTTAATGGGAAAATAAATAAATAATTTGGGTTCTGTTTTTTCTGGGCCACCCTAACTTTGACACCTTTGCGGTTCCGATATGGGGGATAAACCTATGCGAGGAACTGAGCACCCCTGAAAACTCGAAAAATAAATAACCTTTTTGAAATTTTGAATTTTTTTTTTTTACAATCTGATAGATTGGTGTGCAATCGATAATAATCCATTGAAAGAAAAAAACAAAAATTTTAGATGGCAGGGTTCCAGATGCTCAGGTCTGCCCACTAATGAATAACAGGTTCTCTCCTCACTGGATCCCCCATAATTGTGACCTTGTGTCATATTCTACCCATGGCGTATGAGTTGGGTAAAAAAAACAAACCCTACACTGTTCATAATAATAATGAAATTTATTGTGTACAGTGCTCAGGTGCGCCACAACTCATCAAAGTCTCATGTCTAGTGCGTAGAATAATGGGTTATTTCCTATAACTCCAACATAAAAAAGGGGAACCACTCTGATTGACTGATAACTTATTTATTTATTGATCTAGGAAAAAAGACGGGTTTAGGGTTA
Source organism: Doryteuthis pealeii (assembly GCA_023376005.1). NCBI lineage: Eukaryota > Metazoa > Mollusca > Cephalopoda > Myopsida > Loliginidae > Doryteuthis > Doryteuthis pealeii. The sequence goes on from CM042163.1 coordinate 3,950,649, forward strand.
GTTTAATGGGAAAATAATGGTAGATTAATTAACAGATCAAATTTATTCAGAGTGGTTCCCCTTTTTTATGTTGGAGTTATAGGAAATAAGCGAATAATGTATTAGTGTCGGGAACATGAATAGCATACATTAATAATATACATGCCTATGTGTGTGGAGAGGGGTATCAGGTATAGTGTTGGAAGATGACAGGAAACATGGAGGCTTTTTAGAGGGTTATTTTATTTATTTATTTTGTATTAGTGTAGATTTTGGAAAGCAATACCAGAAGTTAGAAATTTTTGTAATTTAATTTCCGAAAAGAAATATCAAAGAACTGGAAAAAATAATTTTAAGCAGTAATCTCTTTAAAACTAAATGGTAAAGACATTTGATTTTATTACCTCCCTTTGATTATTCAATCAATTTAATGTTTATCTCCCTTGAAATAATTTAGAAACAATAAGAAAAAAAGACCTGTCATGAACGCATAAAGTGCCTTTGATGTATCATCATCATCATCATTATCATCATCGTCTAATTGTGCTGACATCATGGATTCCCTTGACTCTCTCTCACCATCCATCCCTATCGGTCATTGCTATATAATAATAATGAAATTTATTGTGTACAGTGCTCAGGTGCACCACAACTCATCAAAGTCTCATGTCTAGTACATAGAATAATGTATTAGTGTCAGGAATATGAATAGCATACAGTAATAATATACATGTATGTGTACAGTGCTCAGGTGCACCACAACTCATCAAAGTCTCATGTCTAGTACATAGAATAATGTATTAGTGTCAGGAATATGAATAGCATACAGTAGTAATAATATAACATGTATGTGTACAGTGCTCAGGTGCACCACAAACTCATCAAAGTCTCATGTCTAGTACATAGAATAATGTATTAGTGTCAGGAATATGAATAGCATACAGTAATAATATACATGTATGTACAGTGCTCAGGTGCACCACAACTCATCAAAGTCTCATGTCTAGTACATAGAATAATGTATTAGTGTCAGGAATATGAATAGCATACAGTAATAATATACATGTATGTGTACACAGGTGCACCACAACTCATCAAAGTCTCATGTCTAGTACATAGAATAATGTATTTAGTGTCAGGAATATGATATAGCATACAGTAATAATATACATGTATGTGTACAGTGCTCAGGTGCACCACAACTCATCAAAGTCTCATGTCTAGTACATAGAATAATGTATATTAGTGTCAGGAATATGAATAGCATACAGTAATAATATACATGTATGTGTACAGTGCTCAGGTGCACCACAAACTCATCAAAGTCTCATGTCTAGTACATAGAATAATGTATTAGTGTCAGGAATATGAATAGCATACAGTAATAATATACATGTATGTGTACAGTGCTCAGGTGCACCACAACTCATCAAAGTCTCATGTCTAGTACATAGAATAATGTATTAGTGTCAGGAATATGAATAGCATACAGTAATAATATACATGTATGTGTACAGTGCTCAGGTGCACCACAACTCATCAAAGTCTCATGTCTAGTACATAGAATAATGTATTAGTGTCAGGAATATGAATAGCATACAGTAATAATATACATGTATGTGTACAGTGCTCAGGTGCACCACAACTCATCAAAGTCTCATGTCTAGTACATAGAAATAAATTAGTGTCAGGAATATGAATAGCATACAGTATAATATACATGTATGCTGTACCCATGCTCAGGTTGCACCACAATCATCAAACTAAGTTCTTCTATCGATACATGGATTATAATTCTTTAACATTAACATGTTATTTTAGATGAGTATTCTTTAGGAATAATGAATCTACAGAATATTCAATACAGGAAATTATCATTAAGTAGTTTACTATTGTTATATTGTAGTTTCATCAGTGTTCTACTTTATAGAGTGCCACCCACTTTGTATTCGTGTGGTCATCAATTATCTCTAGTACATAGGCAAGTAATGATTTCAAGTGTGTAAGTGAATAATCGATCAGCATCCTACCTCTTCTAAAGAATCCTCACGAGTGGTATTAAGGTAGTTTTACAGGGTTGCTCAGTCTGCACCTACAATAATAATACTCATTCAAATAATATCTCTATGATCCTAGTACATAGAATAAATTGTATTATGTCAGAATATGAATAGCAACATAATAAATATAATATCTATGTATGGTGTACAGTGCTCAGGTGCCACCATACACTTCATCCAAAGTCTCATGTCTATTAATACATATAGAATAATGTATTAGTTCAGGTAATATATAGTATAGAGAGAAAGAGATAGAGCATACGAATAGTCACATAATATAACTGTGAATGGAGAGTAGATCCCAAGAGAGGAGAGGAATACGATGACAGGTGCCACCCCAACAATTTCATCAAAGTCCTCATGTCTTGTCCAGCGGTTACATTTACGAACTGCTTTAGAGAGAGATAGATATACGAGATAGATAATATATTATAGGGAGTAGATATTATATGAGAATTATATGACAGGTATAGAGAGAGCAGATAGATATACGAGAGGATAGATGAGAGAGAATAGTAGGAGAGGAGATATAGAGAGAGAGGATATTATAAAGACAGGATATAAGAGAGAGAGACGATAGATATAGCAGGGAGAGATATGAAGATAGAGATAGTATTAGAGGATAGTAGTATATAAGGAGAAGAGATATAGATAGAATAGATATAGAGAGAGATAGATAGATAGAGGTATAAGAGAGAGATAGAGATAGAATAGATAATAGATAAGAGATATGAGTAGAATTAGAGGTTAGTAGATAATAAGAGAAATAGAAGTCATAATGGGTGATAGATAGATAGATAAGATAGTAATATAGATGTATGAGATAATAAAGATAGATATAGAGATAGATAGATAGACAGATATAGAGATAGATAGATATGAATAGATATAGAGAATAGATAGATATAGAGCTATGACTGATAGAGATGATAGATATAGAAGATGGATAGATAGATGATAGATATAGAGATAGATAATAGATAGTAGATAGTAGATGAAGTATAGATAGATAGATAGGATATACTAGAGATAGTAGATATAGAATAGATATAGAGATATAAAGATATAGAGATAGATAGATATAAGATAGAATATGAATAGATAGATAGATATAGAGATAGCATGATAGATAGATAATTAGATAGTAGAGATACGATAATATGATGAAGAAGATATGTAGAGATAGTAGATAGATATAGATAGATATGATATAGAGAATAGATAGATATGATGAGATAGTAGATAGAAGATAGATAGAAGATAGATAGAAAAGAAGATAGATAGTAGAAAGAGTAGATAGATAGATAGATAGTAATAGAGATAGAATAGATAGATAGTATAGAGATAGTATAATAGATATGAAGATTAGAATAGAGATAGATAGATATACTTTTACCTCTCTAGAAAGAGGTAAGAAGTCACGAATTTAGTCAATTGATCTTTTTGTATTTTAGAATCCAAAGAATCTCTTGATTAGCAATCTTATATTCTGTCAATTTAGAAATAAAAAATGTTTGCAATCGATTTCGGTGCTTCTACATTATTGTATTTTATACAACAATTGGACATGAATTGCTAAAATGCAAGTTTTAAGCTTATCTTTTTTTTTTTTTTTTTTTTTTTTGCTTTTAATGAAAATGTTTATTTCTATCCAATTTAACTTTCCTTTCTTTTTTCTTTTCAGGTTGCTTGATTACATGAATCAACATGCAACTCCAAGACGCTTGGTCATAGGAGTAAACCAGTCGAAAATCCTTTCCGAGATCAGAAGAGCTGTATCATTCTATGAGCCTTTTATCAATAACACAGACTTTGGTGTGAGTGCTTAGCTTTTTGTTGTTTCTCACATCAGTAATTCACTAAATATTGCTTTTCTATCTATCTATCTATTATCTCTATTAATTCAAGGGTGTCTGAAGTCAATGCTCGCCAACCAACCAGTTATTAGTTTTTGTAAATTCCAAAACTTTGATTTGGCCAACGGTTTTAAATTCATAATGATTATAATGCTAATGAATTTCTTTTTGTTTAATCTTCTCAATCTATCTAGACAAACAAAATAGCTTTACATTTTTTTTCTTCTTCTGGTCACAGTGTTTTATTATTTATGATATTTGCCATTTATGAAGCTATTGTAAGATTCAAGGTTATAATAATGTATAGCTTGTTGAAACGAAACAAACTCCGACAAGGGTGTTAAACATATAACAAGATGGACTTTAATCAAAAGCACAATGGAATAACATATAACATTGAAATACAAGATACATAGTAGATAATACAAATAAGATATAATAAAAGGAAATTCAAGAATGGAAATACAATATAGGTATAAAAGAGATACCTAAATGTACATATAAAATATAGGAGTTAAAGATAGTACATATGGAATAAAAATGATCTAAAGCAAATCGAGTCTTGTGTAATTATCTAAACACTACAATGACACAGGCTTCTGATAAAGAGAAATCCCAAATGGAAGACCAGACACGAAATCCCCAAGACGAAGTCCAGACGCTAGAAGAAGAAGTAAGATAACAAAGATGAACAGAAAATAATAGAAGTAAAGAGAGTATACAACACTCTGACTCGGAGTGGTATTACCTGTTAGGGTCCCCCCTATGAGTTACATGAAATAAAATGAGTTACCAAAAAATGTGTTTAAAAAATTGAGTTTGTAAGATTCAAGGTTATAATATGTTATACAGGTTATAATAATGTTATACAAGTTAATAATGATAACTTGTTGAAACGAAACAAACTCCGACAAGGGTGTTAAATATATAACAAGATAGACTTTAATCAAAAGCACAATGGAATATAAACATGAAATACAAGATACATAGTGAATACAATAAGATATAATAAAAGACACATTCATGAATGGAAATACAATATTTAGGTATAAAAGAGATACCTAAATGTACATATAAAATATAGGAGTTACTGGATAGTCATGCAGTATAGTTCACTTACTAGTGATGGGGGGCAAAGGCCCTCACCGAGAAAGGGGTAGACAGGGTCTAGCCCATGTGAGTTCGTTTGTGACGAAGCACAAAAGAGGCAGAAGAGTTTGAACCTCGTGCTTAGATACCAGACCTCCTGGTGGTCGGCACGGAAACCCCAGCGGGAAGATAACTCTTCCAGGCAAGGGCAGACAATCCAACACTATAAACATTGACCTTTTGGTGACATTTATTAACCTACAAGTCCTCACCAAAATATAATTTGGTCTTACTAGCTTAATTGCTGCTTGTAAGGCAAACTATTCAGCTATATTGCATAATACTAGCAGAGTTACTGGAATTCGCTGGGATATAAGTTAAAAATTAATCTATATTTATATATAGATTTTTTCTATAGTTCTATATATTAGTTTCATATATTTTGTTCTTTTATATATTCTTGGTTTTAGTTGTTTATTCTTGCTTGCATTTTTTTTTCTCCATTATTTTGGAACAATTCATTTTTAAAATGAGTGAAATAAGAATTGTGTGGCTAAGCACCACCAAATAATCAAGATTTATATTTTTTGCATTTCATCTTGGATAATTTGACGGTCTCATTTTTAACCAGAGGGTGTTGAAGATGATGATGGTTGTATTTTGTTTCGAAGCACAAGTCTTTAATTACTAATATTATTCATAATTCCTGAAAATAAAATCTGGGGTCTCTCTCTATCTCTCTCTCTATCTGCTCTCTATCTCTCTCATCTCGTTCTATCTCTCTCTTATTCCTATCTCTCTCTCTAATCTCTCTCTCGTCTATCTCTCTCTCTCTCTCTATCTCTCTCTCTCTATCCTATCTCTATCTACTCTATCTCTAATCTCTATCTCTATCTCTTCTATCTTCTATTCTCTATCTCTCCATATCTCTCTATCTCTATCTCTCTATCTCTCTATCTCTATCTCTATCTCTATCTCTATCTCTCTATTCTCTATCTCTCTATCTCTCTAATCTTCTATCTCTCTATCTCTATCTCTCTATCTCTATCTTCTATCCTATCTCTCTATCTCATCTCTATCTCTATCTCTATCCTCTCTCTCTATATCTATCTATCTCTATATCTCCTATCTATCTATCTCTCTCTATCTATCTCTCTCTATCTATCTCTCTCTCTCTCTCTAATCTCTCTCTATCTATCTTCTAATTCTCTCTCTATCTATCTCTCTCTATCTATCTATCTATCTCTCTCTATTATCTATCTATTCTCTCTATCTATCTATCTATCTCTCTCTATCTATCTATCTATCTCTCTTATCTATCTATCTATCTCTATCTATCTCTCTCTATCTATCTATCTATCTCTCTTATATCTTATCTCTCTCATCTCTCTCTCTCTCTATCTATTCTCTATCTCTTCTCTCTCTCTATCTCTCTCTCTCTCTATCTTATCTCTCTCTTCTCTATCTATCTCTCTCTATCTATTCTAATCTCTCTCTATCTATATCTATCTCTCTCTATCTATCTCTATCTCTCTCTAATCTATCTCTATCCTCTCTCTATCTATCTCTATTCTTCTCTATCTATCTCTATCTATCTATCTATCTCTATCTATCTCTCTTCTCTATCTATCTATCTATCTCTATCTATCTATCTATCTCTTCTATCTCTATATCTCTACTCTATCTATTCTATTCTACTATCTCTATCTATCTATCTATATCTTCTATCTATCTATCTATCTATATCTTATCTAATTATCTATCTATATCTATCTCTATCTATATCTCTATCTAATATCTCTCTATCTCATCTATCTTATATCTATATCTATCTATCTATATCCTTATATATCTATCTATCTTAATATCTATATCTATCTTCTATATATCTATATCTATCTCTATCTATCCTCTATTCTATCTATCTCTATCCTCTATCTATTGCTATCTATCTCTATCTCTAATCTATCTATCTATATCTCTATCTAGTATCTATCTCTATCTATATCTATATCTATCTCTATCTATATCTATCTATATCCTAATCTATCCTATCTATATCTATCTATCTAATATCTTATCTTATATCTCTATCTATCTTATCTATATCTATCTATAGTCTATCTATATCTCTATCTTATCTATCTATATCTATCTATATCTATCTATATCTTCTATCTATCTATCCTATATCTATCTATTCTTATCTCTATATCTATTCTATCTATCTCATCTATATCTATTATCTATCATATCTCTCTCCGATTTTAAAAGGTTAATTTTTGTGTCTATTTAGATTTTGACTTTGTAATTTTGAAAGAAAAAAAAAAGAAAAATTGTCCTTTTTTTTTCATTTTGTTTTTTCTCTCTCTTTCTATTTCAGAATTGTTGAGTGTTTCTGTTGTTGTGCAACACCCTCTGATGATGTCAGCTATCAAGATGCCTGCAGGCGGCGGCTGCACTCAGCACCTCATCTTCAAATCTGCTTCATGAGTGCAACTTGTTCACAGTCAGGGCGCCACCCACACCCTCCCAACCTCCTTGACCCTCCCTCTCCTCCCCCCTCCCAACATTCTCCTTTCCTATCTCCATCCCCACCCCACCCCCACCAATGGATCTCTGCTTTCCATTGCCCTTCCTTCAGTGCATGACTTTTAAAAAAAAAAAAAAACTATTTTCATTTTCTTTTTATTTGTCCGCATTTCATCTGAAATATGTTTTAGAAAGCTTCTCTAATTCACCCCCATTCTTTTATTCTTTTTTTCTCTTCTCACTTTTAAAAAAAATTTTTTAATTCCCTTTCTTCTTTCTGGCCAAATCAGCTCCCTGTGATAAGCTCGGTCCTCCATCTTGTGACAAGCATGGCTTCCTCATTAGTGAGGAAACTATTTATTTATTTAAATATTTCTTCAAACAGGATCGTGTTTGATTTTTTTTATTCCTATTTTTTATGTCCTGTTAATAAAAATGTAGTAACGAAAACTTTTTGACTTTTTGACTTTTTTCTCTTTTTTTCTCCTTCTGAAAAGAATTAAATCCAGACTTAAATGGGTAATGGGGTCTCAAAATATAGATATATAATATGAATATTAATTTGTGGTACAGTGCTCAGGTGGCACCACAACTCATCAAAGTTCTCATGTCTAGTACATAGAATAATGTATTAGTTGTCAGGAATATGAATAGCTACAGTAATAATATACATGTATGTGTACAGTCTCAGGTGCACCACAACTCATCAAAGTCTCATGTCTAGTACATAGAATAATGTATAGTGTCAGGAACATGAATAGCATACAGTAATAATATACAAGTGCGTGTGTGACCATATGTGTGTGTGTGATGGGAGTATCAGGTATAGTGTTGGCAGACTACAGGAAGCATGGAGGCTTTGAAAGATGTATACATCAACACATTGTCATGGTAAGTGACTGACCAATTAGGGCAGGTGATTTTTCACTTTTAGAAAAATTATCATTCAACACTTTGTGAAAGCCAAGGTTTGATGTGATAAAAACTGGCACCAAAAATCAAATTCTTATATATCGCTAAGAAATAAAGCCTTACATAATATATTGGTGTGGTTAATTTGCATACTGGTTTTAACAAAACTGCACTGAAAATACAAATTTATTCAAATCAATACAACTGTATGTTTAACACGAAAATATCAATAAAATGTGTTTCTTAATAACAATTAAGTTCCTTTCAAATAATGCACAAGCACAATTAAGAACACATTTTATGATATTTTTGTGTTAGAACATTCAGTCGTATTGATTGAAACAAATTCGTATTTTCAGTGTATATTTATGATGAATATGAAAATGGCGACCAAAAGAAAACAGCTTTCTGAAAGTGAAACAACAAGGGGAAGTTACTCTCCATTTATGTAGCTAATGTTCAGATTACCGGATCAGTGTTGTCAGTACAACCTGATAATGATAACTTACCAAAAAAAGGAAAATTACCAAAGGTAAAATTTATATTCTTCAATTGATTTAGATTTTGAAAATCTGGACATGAACAAGTTCAAATAAAACAAACAAAAAAAAACAATCATAGAAGTAATCCAACTTTTCTTATTAAGACAAGTGTAGACTGTATAACGTTGATTGACAATTTTCTTTATTGCCCTTCACAACAAAATCATCATCATTTTAAGACAGGCAGTTTACAGCAACATGAAGAAATATGAAATAATTTGTCCATGTGTTTCTCAATTCATTTCACCCAACATGTTTAGACTAAACACCAGTCACTTTGAAAACTACAAAATTATGTAGAAAGATTTTTGAGGTGGAAAGAATTTTATGATATAAGGCTAATTGTGCTAAGAAATTTAGTGTCGACTTGTTCTCTATTTTGTGCAAGTCGCACTCTTCTTTCCATCTAAAATATTGGAGACCTTTTATATTATGTCAAGTAAGCCTTCTCTCTGTAACAGAGAATGTTTACTCGACTTAATATTTCTCCTCCTCTCACCCCCCCCTACTGGTTTTATATTTCTTAATCATAAATTTATTTCTCGATTATCGCTCTGTTGAGCAAGGATAAACCAGTCTGCTAGCTACTTTCATTTAGATCTTTTAATTCACAATGAATAAAATACTTGGGGTTATTTCCTATAACTACAACCTAAAAAAAGGGGAACCACTCTGATTGACTGATAAATTATTTATTTATTGATCTACTATGAAAAATGAAGACAGGGTTTAGGGTTGTTTAATGGGAAAATAATGGGTAGATTAATTAACAGATAAAATTCATTCAGAGTGGTTCCCCTTTGTTTAGGTTGGAGTTATAGGAAATAACCATACTTGGTCTATTCATTCCATCATAAAATAATGTAGATTAAACAACTTTTTCTACTTTCTTTTTCAAATAATTAAAGTCTTGCATGAAAATATATAAAAGAATTAATTAATTTTACAATTACTGATAGATATTGAGGGCGCGGATTAGCTCAGTCGGTAGAGCATTCGCTAGAAACCACAAGGTTCCTAGTTCGATACCGGTCCTCGCCAACTCAGCATATGAGTAGCACAGGGATGTGTGCGGTAAAGTAAGGACTGATGGTAAATTCTCCTTGGTCTAGCGCAAGTGAAAAGGGGATAGACTCCCTCGCTGACTGGCTGATACCGACTTTAGGCCAACTATTGATCAAATAATAAGAAAACTAAGTGTTTATAACAACTAGCAAATATATGCACCCTCTGGGTGCAAGTATTTAAGTTTTAATGTAATAAAATATTGTATTAAATTAGAAGGCTAATGAAACTAAATAACAATACAGATAAAAAGATTTGAAACAGAGGGAGTATAATAAAAAATGGAACAATGAAACTTACTCTTCCATCACTCTCGTCTTTCATTGTTATTTTTTCTAATTTAAGTATTTAGTTATAAGAGGAAGTAAAGAATAAAATGACAGTTATTTTATCTGTTAATGGACTTTCATTTAAATTCATTGAAGAGATTTTTGCTTATATTCATTAAAATAAAACCAAACGTTAGAAATCAATAATACTAAGCACATATTTATTAAAATTCGATTTTTTAAATATTAATAGCAAATTAGCCTTCCCTTCACATTGTAAAGCGCTATTTTGTGTATATATAATATAATTGCATGTGTTAGTATGTAACATAGTTAACAGTATTAATGTAAGCAATTTTTTAATAATTGAGGTTTAGATAAAATATAATCATGGAGAATGTGATGTCAATAACAAGAGAATTGTGACTTGAGTAGGAATATAGTTTCGGTTACAAGACAGAAAAACACACAATCTCCATTATAATAAGAGGTAAACATGAAAAATACTCCTCAAAAGAAATATAATATAATGAAATTATTGCATACAGTGCTTAGGTGCACCACAATTCATTAAACGTGTGATGATATGATCTCTTAAGAGTTACTGCCTTGGTCTGGGTACAAACCCGCAAGAGAATAGAGAAGGCTTCTAACCCTTAACACGTCTTCTCTAAGTATACTCTGTTTAATTTAAATATATTGACATGGTGCAGCCCGTGATATAAGAACATTCATCAGAAAAAAGAAAAGGAGTATAACACCGAACAAGACCAAACAGGAAAAGAGTTGTTCAACTTTTTGGATGAATTAAACTAAAAGTAAAAAGTCCTGACATCCGAATGAAACCAGTAATGTTCGAAGAAAAGTTCTTTTTAAAAAAAAAAATTGAAAAAAAAAAAAAAAGTGCTTGCAGTAGAAAAAATTGTTCTCTGGAATAAACAAAGTGTTTAATACATTTAATAATATTGATTTACANTTAAACATTTCTTTTAAATTGTTTGTTATAGTTTTCTTTCAAATAATTAATTGAATTTTATGATTTTACTTATTTATGATACAAACCCTCTGACATTGAATTTTTTATCACCCCACTCCTCAGGCAATATCTTTTTCAAAAATTATTTTTTTTACACTGCTTGAAGGGCGTGTTTTTTTTTGTTTTTCTTTTTTGCTAGTATAGAATAATGTACTAATGTCAGGAAATGAATAGCATACAGTCATACGTGTATATGTAGACAAGATTCATAAACAAAATATTTTACTACTGTTGATTAAAATAAAATTTCTTGATTTATGTTGTTTTTTTTTTTATATGAAATTAAAATTATTTCTTGATTAAAAAAAAAATAAACAAACTTTAATTCCACGAGAGAAATGCCAATGGCCTAAATACATTTCTATTTAATTTCCATTTTTGCCTTTTTTATATATTCTTTATATATTATTTATAATTCTGTTTTCCTTTTTATTCCATTTATTGAGAACAAGACAAATGTGATTGGAAAACACTTTATCTAATGACATTTACACATTTCTATTCCATAAAGGGGGTGTGTGTGATGGCATTGAATCTTTCACTCTTCATTCGAATGACCCTCAAAAGCTCCAATTTTGAAACTTAATCTTTTAAACTCATTTCCTAAAAAAAAAAAAAAGATTTAGAAATAACATTTTCAGGAGATTTAAAAAAAACTGTTAAAGTTTCTCTCAGGTTGAGGGATACACTAATGGGGCGACCTGAACATCTGGACCCCCCCCCCCCATCTAATATTTGTTTTTAATATTTTTTCTTTTTCTTCAATGGATTATTAATGATTACACACCAATCTATCAGATTGTAAAAAAAAAAAACAAATTCTAAAAAGTTCTTTATTTTTGAGTTTTCAGGGGTGCTCAGTTCCCCGTATAAGTTTATCGTAAATCAATCACCCATATCGGAACCTCTCTATCTTAACAGTTGAGCTGAATTTGCACAAGGTGTCAAAATTAAGGTGACACAGAAAAAACAGAACCCACAAATTTTGTAATAAAACTGTTAATTTTAACTAGGGGGGTTAGGGTTATGGGTTGGGGTTGGGGTTTAAGGTTAGTTTAATGGGAAAATAAATGAATAATTTGGGTTCTGTTTTTTCTGGGCCACCCTAACTTTGACACCTTTGCGGTTCCGATATGGGGGATCGGTTTACAATAAACCTATACGAGGAACTGAGCACCCCTGAAAACTTGAAAAATAAATAACTTTTTTGAATTTAAAACATTTTTTTTTTACAATCTGATAGATTGGTGTGCAATCGATAATAATCCATTGAAAGAAAAAAACAAAAATTTTAGATGGCAGGGTTCCAGATGCTCAGGTCTGCCCACTAATGAATAACAGGTTCTCTCCTCACTGGATCCCCCATAATTGTGACCTTGTGTCATATTCTACCCATGGCGTATGAGTTGGGTAAAAAAAAAACCCACACTGTTCATAATAATAATAGTAATGAAATTGTGTACAGTGCTCAGGTGCGCCACAACTCATCAAAGTCTCATGTCTAGTACATAGAATAATGTATTAGTGTCAGGAAGATGAATAGCATACAGTAATAATATACATGTATGTGCACAGTTCTCAGGTGCACCACAACTCATCAAAGTCTCATGTCTAGTACATAGAATAATGTATTAGTGTCAGGAACATGAATAGCATACAGTGATAATATACATGTATGTGCACAGTGCTCAGGTGCACCACAACTCATCAAAGTCTCATGTCTAGTACATAGAATAATGTATTAGTGTCAGGAACATGAATAGCATACAGTAATAATATACATGTATGTGTACAGTGCTCAGGTGCACCACAACTCATCAAAGTCTCATGTCTAGTACATAGAATAATGTATTAGTGTCAGGAAGATGAATAGCATACAGTAATAATATACATGTATGTGTACAGTGCTCAGGTGCACCACAACTCATAAAAGTCTCATGTCAAGTACATAGAATAATGTATTAGTGTCAGGAACATGAATAGCATACAGTAATAATATACATGTATGTATACAGTGCTCAGGTGCACCACAACTCATCAAAGACTCATGTCTAGTACATAGAATAATGTATTAGTGTCAGGAACATGAATAGCATACAGTAATAATATACATGTATGTGTACAGTGCTCAGGTGCACCACAACTCATCAAAAGTCTCATGTCTAGTACATAGAATAATGTATTAGTGTCAGGAACATGAATAGCATACAGTAATAATATACATGTATTTGTACAGTGCTCAGGTGCACCACAACTCATCAAAGTCTCATGTCAAGTACACAGAATAATGTATTAGTGTCAGGAACATGAATAGCATACAGTAATAATATACATGTATGTGTACAGTGCTCAGGTGCACCACAACTCATCAAAGTCTCATGTCAAGTACACAGAATAATGTATTAGTGTCAGGAACATGAACAGTTTACAGTAGTAATATGCATGTATGTGTGCGCGGGTGTGCATATGTATGTGGAGAGTGGCATCAGGTATAGTGTTGGCGGACTACAGGAAGCATGGAGGCTTTGAAAGACTCAGTGCTTTGGCAGCCTACAACAGACGCGGGCAGTTTATTCCATGTCTCCGCAATTCTGAGCGTGAAAAAATGTTTCCGAAAGTCACGCGAGCAGTGCTGTTTTCTGACTTTGTAGGCATGCCCACGTGTGCTCCTGGTAGATCTTCAACTCTGCATCCACTGTCCGCATATAGGTGTTATGTCAGTCTTTGCTGGTCAGCTAACATTCGTATCTCAAAAATTCAGAGAAATTGTACCCAAAACGATTGTTTATTTTTCATGCTTGTACAACATTAGCCCAAGTAAAGTGTTAAGTTTGGAAATTAAGGTGCTGACTTATTTTTTATTTTGGAAATGTAATATTTGCATTTTTTTTTTTTTTTTATAAATCAAAGAAAGTTAAGAGGATCCTTCAATTCTGAATGAGTAAAGATGGCTACTTCTCATGACCCCCCCCCCCAAAAAAAAAACAGGAAAATTTCCATTATTTACAGAGATGTGCAACCAGGCGGATACTCTCCATCAGGCATCTACCATACTCTGAACGTCTCGCTGCCCTGGGAATGGATTCGCTGAAACTTCGGCATCTGGCAACTGACCTGGTAAACGCTCATAAGGTCATTAATCATCTTAACAACAGCAACCTTGAGCACCTTTTTAATCTCTATCTTTTCCAACACATGTGGGTATGCCTACAAAGTCAGAAAACAGCACTGCTCACATAACTTTCGGAAACATTTTTTCACGCTCAGAATTGCGGAGACATGGAATAAACTGCCCGCGTCTGTTGTAGGCTGCTGAAGCACTGAGTCTTTCAAAGCCTCCATGCTTCCTGTAGTCCGCCAACACTATACCTGATGCCACTCTCCACATACATATGCACACACGCACACACATACATGCATATTACTACTGTAAACTGTTCATGTTCCTGACACTAATACATTATTCTGTATACTTGACATGAGACTTTGATGAGTTGTGTTGCACCTGAGCACTGTACACATACATGCATGCATATTACTACTGTAAACTGTTCATGTTCCTGACACTACATTATTCTGTGTACTTGACATGAGACTTTGATGAGTTGTGGTGCACCTGAGCACTGTACACAATAAATTTCATTATTATTATTATTTAAATTGCTGACTCATAACTTAAATTGAAATTTTATTTTTAGCCATTTATATTTTGACTTCAGTTCCCAGGTTAAAAAAAAAAAAGGAATCTTTTTTATCATACTAATTTAATTGCTTATGTGTTCTGGAGTTCCAAGACAAATCAAGGACATAAAAACTCATTGAAGGAATTCAAAGGAGAGCTACTAAAGTAATAAATGATTTAAAAAATCCCTTTCGTATGAAGAAAGACTTAGGAACATTGACTTACCAAATTTGGTTTATCGACGTACAAGAGGGGATATGATTGAAGTCTACAAATATACACATGGATTTTATTCAACGAATTTTGATCTACTAAACATTGCTCAAAATATCAATACCAGGGGTCATAAATTAAAACACTTTAAAAAAATTTTGCAAATCAAATTCAAGACTAAATTATTTTAGTAACAGATTGGTGAATACATGGAATAAACTACCATCATCAATAGTGAATGTCCCATCTCTAAACTCCTTTAAGGCAATGTTAGATAATCTGTGGAAAGAGTATAAATATTCTGTGGAATTAAGATGAATGTTTATAAGGAACAGCTGACAGGTCTCAGACCTAATATACTAGCTGAAAAAAAAAATATCTGATTTAAATATTTTCCACATGAATGGAGAGTTACCTCCCTTGCATAAATAAATCCACTTTATATAACGTGTGACTTTTTTAATGTTGCAAATAATTCATTTCTTGTTTAATAAACTCTTATATAGCTTGATATTTATTTAGTATGGCACAAGATCTTAAAGTGGGGCACTCCATAAGTGTCATAACTTATTAGACTAATTAAGACAACCCCTCCTCCACACACATACACTCGTGGCGGGTATTTTTTAGGTGTCTAGTATGTTTTCTCTGTCATAGGCAGAATTCATTTTCTCATAAATATTAGATTCTTTCTGTATGCTAAAAATTAAATAACATAAAATATTTTATCTAATTCGTTTTTAGCACTTTTTTTTTTTAAATTTAGGCAAATTTCTTATCTTTATTCCATGTTCATTTTTTTGTTAGCAATTTATTTAGTCAAAATGATTGATCAAATTCTAGTAAAAACACCGCACCCTACACCCCCTACACCCCCCAATCACCGAAATTAAGCATAATTCACTATCTAGGATGGGTGACCACTTAGTAACAGCAGTTACTGTAATTTGGTTAGTGTTTAATGTCATATCAACCCATATAGGTTATTTAAGGCCAAACCGTTTTTTAAATTTTTATTAGAACTTCATGTTTATTAATGAATACTGGTGGTTGACCCCCAGACATCACCTTCTAAAAGGAAGAATATTGTCTGTATAATCATATCATTACTTGGGCTTGACATGACCCACCAATTGAGAGGGGCCTCTCTGACCGTTGTATGTCACAAGATTACTTTGTATCTGGGTCACAAACCACTTAACCAGCACAACCCTGCCCTCAGACATTATGGGTCACCACTCATGGCCAATAGAGGAGGGGTTATCCATCTGCAGGGCTGTAGCTGGTGTATTCTACAGCACCAGTTGATAGAGCAGGCCTCTTTTAAGTAATGTCAGGGTCAGGCTAAACACTTTTTTTTTTAATTAAAAAAAAAATAAAAAAATTCTTTAGACAGAATACATAGTAAATAGTCCAAGTATTGTGTCTAAAGAATTTTTTTTTAATTAAAAAGAAAAAGTGCATATTGTAGTCAAGATAATCTATGGAAAATAAATAATAATTTTATCAAAAGACCTCAGACAATTCAAAGATTTTTGACAAATTTTCCTGCAAATTGTGTCTCAAAATTTGGAAAAAATTCCAGATGGTGTTAGATTAAAGATTTAAAATATTTTCATCTCCAAAGGCAAAGACACTGAAGAGTTTTACATCAATTGTGCAACTTGTACAACGTTTCGGCCTTCGTCAGGTATTTCTTGTCGGACTCGGGAACCTTCTTTTCGAACTCGGGAACTTTCTTGTCGTATTCGGGAGCCATCATGGAACTTTGAACCTAACCCTTTATTTAGTCCACGGGGTATCCTGTTCTCATTCCGCTAACCATAGCTGGGGTAGGCGTTGTGTTAATTAATTATTTTTCTAACTGCTTTCACTCAGGATTGAACTTGGGTTCCAGAGATAACTGTCACTTAGAACTGTCTTAACCTAACTGCCTTATCCACTCGGCCATGTGTCCAATTGGACAATTGAGTGTGAATTTTGGGAACTTATAAACCTAATGTCTTGATTTGGCTAGAATATCTACCTATTTTACTTATGTATGATTTTTTACCTAGACTCATATTGATTTCTTTTTTTTTCAATCTGATCTGGCCTTCTTAATTATGGGTTCCCATATTGTATTCATTTCTATGTTAGGTCTACTTAACAGCCCAGTACAGCCTATCATATGTGCTGATTCCTTGAGGCGTCTTCTCTTCCAATGTTTGTCTCGATCTATTATTCTAACTTCATCCCATAAGGGCAGATGGTTTCCCTTTTCATTCCATATATGGTCAACCATACCCAAATTTTCTATTTCTCCTCAGACCACTGCTTTACGATGTTCTTCTAGTCTTACTTTCAGTGGGCGGCATGTTTCACCTTTGTATTCTTTGCCACAGCTGCATGGGATGGAATAACGCAGATAATACTAATCTTCAAGCCTCATCTCAAACATTCAGAGAAACAATTGTGCAACATTTTAAAAAAATCTTTGATTTATTCAATAAGTGATAAATATAAAATTCATTTATAATCTTTATAACTTAGTCATATTTATATATTAATAATCGTGTTCCTTAATTGTATAACCGTTACCATCTTGCAACACCCTTTGATTAAAATTGCGACCGTCCAAGATGAAATGCAAAAAATAAAAACTCAAATTATCTGGTGTTGTTTATCTGCCGAATTCTTATTTCTTATCAGTGTGTTTAATCATTTCAACATTTGATATGTTTACTTAAGAGCTATTGCAAAATAATTCAATATGTAAGAAATATAATAATCTTGATTTAACTCTCTCCCACATTTTTTTCTTTCTTTCTTTCTTTTCATCTTTTCATTATCTTCAGATTAGCATTATTGCTTCCTTGCGCTCATCCCCTCTCTCTATCTTCCTCTACTCTTTCTTTCTTTCTTTATTATATTATTTTCTGTGTAGCATGTCCTTTTTCTTCCCTTTCTTTCTTTCTGATAAAAACAGAATGGTCCATTATGTAGCTGAGATGACGACTCATAAGAAATAAGAACTCGGTGGATAAGCAACACCAGATAATCGGGATTTACATTTTTGTATTTAATCTTGGATGATTTGGATGGTCTCATTTTTAACTAGAGGGTGTTGCAAGACGATAACGGCCACACTTTTAAGGAACACAAGTATTGATACATAGAAACGACTAAGTTTGTTTGTTTTTGTTTTTTTTTTTTTTGTTTTTTTGTTTTTTGTTTTTTTGTTTTTTTGTTTTTTAAAAATTTCATTTCACTCTCCAACTTTCATTTTTATTCAAAGCCCGAAAGAAAAATCAGTTGAGTTCAATGAGAAATAAATTTGTCCTTTTTTTTTTTTTTTCTTTTCAAAACTCTGAGAAATGGATGTGGGCGGTAGATTGAAGCCTTTGTGACGGAGAACGAAAAAGAGCAAGACTTCGTCTGTGATTTTGAACTGCTAAAGATCATTTTGACTACGACGACGGATTTTTTTAGCTGCTAGACGAAGAGGGTCTGACTTGTGAGAAGACTGATAACTCGCTTGTTTTTAGTTCCCCCTTTGCGGGAGCTTGTTGATTCGAAGGTCTATTTCGTCCCATATATTACCCCCCCTTCTACAGAAATGGGGGGGGGCTATCAGGTGGGAAAGAGAGACACGTTATCAGTTTTTTTTTCCCTTCTTTTTCCTTGGATATATATATTAATATAATTCTCCTTTTTTATTAATAGATAATTTTCTATTTCAAGAGTTATGATACAATTCAGCCCATCACCCAGATGTAGAATTCTCAAATCAACTGATTAGGAAAAATTATTGAAAAAAAGAAAAACACTTCCCTCCTCCTCCCCCCACACAGATTCACTTTAACTCTATGAATCCATAAGTTTTAACCATTGAAATTAATTATTGAATCTATTATTGAGACAGTTGTTTGTGTTAGTATTGCAATGTATAATTTCAATTAAACTTAGTTTTAAAAAATATTTTTCAACATTAAATGTATAGTAATTTGGGTTTTTTGTTGTTTATTTTTTTTAAGCAATACGTAATTAAAAACAACCTTAATCCTCTAAAACCGTAACCCAATTCGCAAAATGTTAATTCATAGATTGTAATTAAACTGTCATTGGTACCACCAAAAAACTTTCAGTTTTAATTTTCTGACCTCTTCAGAAGTCAGCCAGGTAAGGAACCAATGCAATTTGGCAACGGTAATGTCACAGGAGTAGCACTGGATTTCAGTATCACACCACCTTAGGGACTCCGGCTCCTGATTTTTTTTGGGGGGGGGGTTACTCCCCTATCTTTTCCTTGGGATGAGGTAAAGCCGCTAAGCAGTGGAGGTTTTGTATCGGACTTTTCCATGTCCTAGGATCTACAATGAAAATCTCATTATGAAAATGTTGCATCTTTTGTATAATATATCTTATTAATTTTTTTATAATATCCATTATTTTTTTTATTGTAAAGACTGACAGGCTGGGAGGCTTGACTTGGGATTCACTCATTGAATAAGTTTGATTGATACAGTGACAAGCAAGATTTTGGAGGATTTTCAGGATGGTTAAATTCATTTTATCCCCCCTCAGCTATAATGGTCACGGCCATAACACAATCAATCCAGCAAGAATCTGATTCTCTAAACTAAATCATGTGTTTCTCATGGCGCGTGAGATTCACGCCTCTAGGGATCAATGGTTATTAACAGTCAGTGGTAAATTTCCACTGGCTTCCCTGATCTCAAAGTTAACGGCCCTTATTTAATTTTAATTAGAGGTACTGCTCACAATTTATGACTCCTCATAAATTGTAACTGCAAGAGGAGTGTGGAGACCTCTTCATTGCTATTACTTACAGGTCCACGCTGATCTGGAATGGTAATACCTGTTATAAACCCATCTATCCCTCAAATAGATCTCTTTCGAAAATCTGTATTATATAGGAATACTTGAAAATATATAACTGTGAGTTAAAAAAAAAATAATTATGAAAATAGTAATAGTTACTTAAAACCTTAATTTGCTCGGAAAAATAACTCAACAATGGTTGATATACCATAATACCTAATAATGTCATAATAATAATGTCATTGTATAGTTGGACACATAGCTGCCTCAACTTTTGGGAAGCTCACAACAAGAGTGTGGGACAACAGCAAGCTCACTATCCGTACAAAGGTACAAGTGTATAGGGCATGTGTTATCATCACCCTCATGTATGGAAGTGAAACATGGACCTTATACTCCCACCAAGAGCGGCGGCTAAATAACTTCTACCTTCGCTGCCTTAGACGTGTACTGGGCATCACCTGGAGGGACAGGATCACTAACACAGCAGTCCTAGAGAGAGCTCAACTCCCCAGCCTGTACTCTCTACTGAGACAACGTCGTCTCTGATGGTTGGGTCATGTACGTCGGATGGATGATGGATGAATCCCGAAAGACATCCTGTATGGAGAGCTAACATCTGGTAAAAGACAGATTGGTCGCCCCCTACTGCGATTCAAGGATGTCTGCAAAAATTATCTCAGGTGCTTTGGCATTGTCCCTTCCAGCTGGGAAAATTTGGCTCAAGACCGCCCTCGGTGGCGGCAGAATCTCCATAGAGGACTGTACATGTCAGAAGTCACCCTGATACAACATCATGAAGCTAAGAGGTCCATAAGAAAGCAACGACAAAAAAGCATCGGAACATCATCATCTACGGGGACAACCTACAAATGCAAAATCTGTGGCCGAGAATGTTTCTCAAACATAGGACTTCATAGTTACAGGAGGCACTGCAACCTCAGGGGCACACAAAAACTTTTATCATAGTCTTTCGAGACTGAATTACGAATGATAGTTGGACACATAGCACAATCAATATAAGGGTTGAGGTAATACAGTTCTAAGTGACCAATCATTTTGGTTATAGGTTCAATCCCTGGTCAAGGGCGATAATAACATAGAATACTTAACATAGCTTAAAACCTTGGTTAATGGAATGAGAACAGTCTACCCTGGTGGATTGAATAAAGGGTTTGGTTCCGAGTTTCATGAAGGTTTCCAAATTTGACAAGAAGGTTCCCGAGTTGAACAAGAAATACCTACGTAGGGTACATTGGCTGAAACGCTGTGTATATAACAATAAAGATGAGGACAATAGTCAGAATAATCCAAATAAGACAAAATGTCCTAGATTCATCGGTGTAAGATTCAAAGTTAATAATTGAACAACAGCTCCGACACGTTGTGAGACAAAACATTTAATAGGTGTACAGCACATGGTAACGATAAGATACATAAAGTACATAGATACACAAGATACAAATAAGATATAAGAGTAGAGATAAAAGGACACATTCATGAATGGTAAATACAAGATACAATATTTAGGTATAAACGAGATACCCAAATGTACGTAAAATATAAATGTTACAGACATGGAACTAAAGGATAGTCCATGCTGTATAAAAGACTTACAGTAATGTAAGGGGGGCCAAAGCCCCACCGAGAAGGGGGTAGACATAGGTCTAACCCATGTGCTCGTTCAGAGGCAGTAAGGAAAGAGAGAGGGAAGCATTTGAATCAGCCGCTTATATACCAGAGGCCCCCTAGTGGGAACAAACGGCAACACAGCGGGAAGACAACTCTTCCAGGCAAAGGGAAGATAATTCCCTACATCGGGAACAGCATAGTTGACAACATGCTAACCATTCCATTTGACTTGTTAATAGGCATGTTTGAACTAGCATCTCCGTCACCTTCCATGCAGACAAATACAAATGAAAGTAAGTAAATAACCTCACTGGAACTTGCCTAAGTGCAATTGCACAAGAGTGAGGTACCACCAAAGTAACCCTAAACATGCTCCCTTAAAATGGGGAGCTATAAGGTCAGCCTAAAAAGATTCATTGTACACTAAGGTCAGGGGGTTAAATCAAACTTAACGGACCTAAATTCAAACATTGTATGTCACTCTGCCGAAAGAAAAAAATACCAAAAATCAGGGAATTAACCGAATTTAATGAAATTTTCAGTGTTGATATACTAATGAATAAAAGATATAATGCACCAGTTATTTTATCTAAAAACTTTTATTTTTTCAGATCAGTTAATTTTGAACCACATATCTTTGTGGCGTAACACAGATTCTCAAAGATACATGGTTCAAAGTTAACTGACGGGAAAAAATGTAAAAGTTTTAAAATAAAATAACTGATGCATTATATCTTTTATTCATTGATATATCAACACTGAAAATTTCATTAAATTCGATTAATTAGGAAGTGCATTGTGCAAACAAAAACGCAAGGGAGAAGAAAGGTTGCCATGACACATGGTTAGAAGTACATTTTATCTGGTCTGTTACGTTATTTGCAGGATTAATAGTAAAATAAAATAAAATAAAATAAAAAGGAATTATTTCTTCATTTACATTTGCAATGAAAGGGAGACAACTCACTAAAGAGTTATGAAACTTTGAATGTTTAAAAAAATTCGAAGCGTCTAAAAAAATCAACAGACAGCGTCCGGGAGAGATAAAAAGAAAAATTGACGTGAAAACATTGTCTGCGCGAATCTCCCATCTTCGTAGTAATGAAGATGAATGAAATATAATATTCTGAAATAAGAAAATGAAAAAAAAAAAGGGAGAGAAAAAGAAACAAGAAAATTAATATATATCTGAAGAATTGAAAAAAAAAAAAAAAAAAAGAGACTGAATTGTTTTTCTTAGAAAAATTTATATTTCTCGTTATCCACACATATTGACAATTCTTAATTCTCCAGCTTCTTATTATTTTTGATCGAACAAAAAATTATTGTTGACCTCTCTGAAGAATTAAAAATCCGGCGTATCACACGCTTAAACGCACGAACGTAATAGGTCCCACACAAGTTTGACGTTTAAGTGTAGGTTTTAGTAGAAGCCATTAGCACTGCATTAAATAAAACCTTTGTTTTTTGTTTTTTTTATTTAAAAATCTTTCTTTGATTCATTATATATATTTCTTGTACATTAAAAACATAACACTGATATAATTGATTCTACCAACTCTTGCGATATTAATTGTAGAGTGTTTGAGAATTTTAAACAACACAACATGTGACAGTTTTTATCTGTGGTTTACTGACCTTCTGTCAATTCTAAAGAATAAAAATTGATAAAACAATTCAAGGTGGAAAATATTTCACTTATAATGAAACAATGTCATAGTTTTATATCTCCCAGCCAATTGCAATGTCCTGGGTCAGACATGAAACTGTATCCGGTTGTGAGGCTCCACTCCTGAATCTCGGGAGGGGAGGGGAGGGGTTCATTTCTTCATTGTTATTCCAGATTGACATTAATCTGTGTCAAATAGATTTGAGATAATCTTTAAAATGATTTTAAACTTTATTAATACATTATCTCTTATAACATAAATATTGCAACTAAGTATAAAGTGTTTACCTGTTGAAAATGTGAACTTTATTAATACATTGACTCATAAAACATAAATATTGCAACTAAGTATGAAGTATTTATCTGTTTAAAATGATTTTGAACTTTATTAATACATTATCTCTTTCACCCACTTAATATGTTGACTATTAGTACACATAGATACCACTATGCATATTACTAATACTAGTACAAAATTAAAAAAAACACCCTCCGGGCGATGTAAAAATAGATTTTTGAAACATATTGCCTGAAGGGTGGGAGTAAAAAATTCAATGCCAGCGAGTTTGTATCCTAAGTAAGTAAAATCATTCAAATTCATTAAAGGATTAAAAAATAAAACAATTTGAAAGTAAACTTTAAATATGTATTAAAATAAAACAAACTATATATAGATATATAATACCAGACATGTATTTATTAAAACTTGTTTTAAAAAACAATGAGGACTGTCTAATGTTGCATGTTCAAATTTTGAGTGTATTTATTCTATGTTATGATGATTTTGGGTAATGTGACGTAAGCAGTGACGTAATTTTTGTTACAGACAAAAACCGGAAGTGAATATCCATTATTAATATTAATAGATCATTACGAGTTTTATTATTATTTCACTCCTTGTGAGTTTTTCACACCAGCATTAGCTGATGGTCTTTCACTAGAATCTGAGTGACAACAAGTCTCCTTAGATCTCCAGGACTCTTCTGACTATTTTAGCCGATCTTAACAATGTCTGGATGGTGTCAATTCTTCCTCTGATTTCTAATTCCTCTAGTCTGTTTTCTCAGTATCTCCATTATTAATAGATACATATTGGTACATATGTGTACCAATACATTGTCAATGTGTTAAAATGATTGTGAACTTTATTAATACATTGGCTCATAAAACAATGATATTGCAACTAAGTATAAAGTGTTTACCTGTTTAAAAGGATTGTGAACTTGAAACCATATAACTGTGCACAAATTATTTGTCTTAAGAATCAATACTTGAAGTTCGATTTGTTTGTGAATGATTATCATTAAATCAGAAGAATTAATTGAAATCCTAAAACTGCTTGAAAAAAAGACTAATTTAACCAGGGTAACTTTCCAATAAATCAAGGGTGTCCTGTTGTGGTGTAATTGTTAGCAAGCTAGTCTCACAGATCAATTACTACTGAATAGCGAGTTTGATCCCCACTTGATATCCTATCAATTTTTTTTAAATGCCCACATAAAAAAGACCTTGTGTTAATTCAGCTTGGAAATTTTTTTTTTTTTTCCAATTAATCAACTATTCACAAGTTGTTCACAATAAAAAAACAACATTCAAACTTCTTTTATCGAAAACACTTTTACTCGGAATTTTTGAGATGAGGCTTGATAATTAGAATTATTTGGATTATTCGGACTATTGTCCTCATCTTTATTGTTATCTATACTATTTCTCTGAATTTTTGAGATGAGGCTTGATAATTTGGATTATTTGGATTATTCGGACTATTGTCCTCATCTTTATTGTTATCTATACTATTTCTCTCAATTTTTGAGATGAGGCTTGGTAATTAGTATTATTTGGATTATTCGGACTATTGTCATCATCTTTATTGTTATCTATACTATTTCTCTCAATTTTTGAGATGAGGCTTGATAATTAGTATTATTTGGATTATTCAGACTATTGTCCTCATCTTTATTGTTATCTACACTATTTCTCTGAATTTATGAGATGAGGCTTGATAATTAGTATTATTTGGATTATTCGGACAATTGTCCTCATCTTCATTGTTATCTGAAACATTGTATAGATAACAATGGAGATGAGGACAATAGTCCGAATAATCGAAATAATTCTAAAACACTTTTACTTTTAACTTAAATGTTAAACACTTTCATCAGAATGCATTAATGTTAGAATGAATATTTACTTTCTCCTTTTGCTTATGACCTAGAGTGGTAGTACCTGTTAGGGTACCATCTATAGGTTAAATAGATAAAAAAAATGAGAATTAAAAAATGTTTTTAAAAAAATCAAATAGCCAACAAGAATGAATAAAACAAAATGTCTTCAGCATAAAATAACCCAACAAGGGTTGACGTGCCATAAAATCCAACCAATCCTTTTACTTTATGAAAATTCTTTTCTAAATTTTCTTATAATGACAAAAAATGTCTAAACTCTTTGGCAATTCCTTAATTTCTAGAATTCTTTCATTTTCTGACGGTTTAGCTCAGTTGTTCCGCCTAGGACTCAGGAAGCTTCAGGTTCAAGACTGGCACTTACCAACTCAGCACAGGAGTAGCACGGGGATCTGTGCAATAAAGTGAGGAGCTGATGGTAGGTGGTGGCGCTCAATCTCAGATGCTAAAAAAATAACAATCACCTTGGTCTAGCACTACTGAAAAGAGGATAGACTCTCTCGCTGTCTGGCTGATACCAGCATTAGGCCACCCCCGCCAACATTTACTTAAGCAGCATTTAAATGCACATTTCATGGTTTTCTTTAAATGCACATTTCACAGTTTTCTTTAAATGCACATTTCATGGTTTTCTTTAAATGCACATTTCACGGTTTTCTTTAAATCCACATTTCACAGTTTCCTTTAAACGCACATTTCATGATTTTCTTTAAATGCACATTTCACGGTTTTCTTTAAATGCACATTTCATGATTTTCTTTAAATGCACATTCACGGTTTTCTTTAAATGCACATTTCACAGTTTCCTTTAAACGCACATTTCATGATTTTCTTTAAACGCACATTGCACAGTTTTCTTTAAACGCACATTTCACGGTTTTCTTTAAATGCACATTTCACGGTTTTCTTTAAATGCACATTTCACGGTTTTCTTTAAATGCACATTTCAGTTTTCTTTAAACGCACATTTCACAGTTTTCTTTAAGCGAACATTTCACAGTTTTCTTTCTCATTAAAATCCTAGTCACTATTTTTGGGAAGACCTGTAATTTTTTCTCCTTGGAAAGAAACAGGTGTGCCTTATCAGTTGTGATGGCCTGATTAGTGGAAACAGGTGAAAATTAGGTTGTGTCGACACTTAAGATAAAATAGACAAAAAAATCTATTTAAAAAGAAAGAAAGAAATATGTTTCTTTTCACACATTACATCTTTTACAAAAAAAACACATCAAATGATTAATGTGTGGAGAATGATCACTAAAATCGGACTGAGCCTATTCTAGTAGTGACCCCCTGCTATTTCATAGGTTTTCTGGTTTAAGATATTTTAACAGATATATATTTTTTTAAAGAAGAACAAAGGGTATTAATTTTAAATATCCAGTAGAGACTGGGTCTCTTTTTGTTGGTATTTGATTACTTTACAAGAGAGGAACTCCGAGAGATAGACAAGAAAATTAATGACGATGGACAAGGCATTACACTCGAGAGATGATAGAGACAGGCTATATGAAAGAAAGAAAGAAAAAAGAAAGAAAGAAAGATGTTTATTTTCACACATTTTTTTTACAAGAAAACTCAACAAATGATTAATATGTGGAGAATGATCACTAAATTCGGACTGAGCCTATTCTAGTAGTGCCCCCCTCTGTTATTTCATTTTTATTTTATTTTAAGGTTTTTACGGTTTAAATAGGTTTAGAATATTCTAACAAATATAACCCCGCCCTGTCGGCTGTGGCGTTAGAATGCACCGACTGCACCTCTACAGAGGGATAAGACTCCCCCAATGGGGCCACCTGTTGGCTGTGAATGGTGACCCATGATGCTTAAGGATAGAGCCCAGGTGGATGAGCAGTTCATGACTTACAATACTCCACTTTGGCCCTATCTTGGGCTAGACGGGCGATCGGAGAGGCCCCGTCCGATCAATCGGCTGGTCACGTCAAGCCCTAGCACCTATATGATTTTCCCAACCCTATTGCCTTTATGGCAAGCCCCAACCCCTTTTTATCATATGGGTGCTAGAAGGCGGTGGCTGAGGGTCTACATATCCTGGGAATGACGTTAAACTCTATCTGATGGTGAGGTTCCAGTTCTGGAGGTTTGGGGGAATATGGAGCACCCCTTCATCACCATTTCTCCCAGCTCCACTCTGACCCGGAATGGTAGTACCTGTTAGGGTCCAATCTATGGGTTAAATAGAAAAACATGAGTTTATAAACATAATTTGTTATCCATTAAGAATGAATTTATTTCAAAACTTTATCGGCATTAAATGACCCACTGAGGTTGATATGCCATAAATCAAAACAGACCAAACAAACCAAACTTGATTACTTCTCTATCTTTTAAAACCAACCAACAGTAATTCCTCCATTAAAATGAGATGAGTCTCTTTTGACTCACGGTCGATTTTGTCATCTTCTATGTGAACAGATTATCTTGATAATATATACATAAGTGTGTGTATGGGTGGGTGGTTGTGAGAGAGAGAGAGAGAGAGAGAGTGAGAGGAGAGGGGGGAGAGAGAAGGAGAGGGAGAAAGACAGAAAGTGAAAGAGAGAGAAAGATAGAGAGAGAGAGAAAGAGAGAGAGAGAGAGAGAGAGAGAGTAAAGAAAGAGACAGAGAAAGAGAGAGATAGTGAGAGAGAGAGAGAGAGAGAGAGAGAGAGTAAAAGAAAGAGACAGAGAAGAGAGAGAGTTGATATTGAAGAATGATAATTGGTTGAGTATATCATTTCCTCATACGGATTGGTTGATTGGTTGTTTAGTTTTATGACACAACAACCCTTTTCGGGTCATTTAATGCCGAATCAAGTTATTTTAAATTCTAACAAACGAAATAAAATAATGAAAGTAAACTCGATGGGGGGCACAGTCAAGTCCAACGTATATGTTCTCCCAACTGACAAAGTCCTTAGTCTGCAACACTCTCTCACTAAAGTACGACTCTCTTCTTAACAGCAAAACTCCAACTATCGTTCTCTGTCGGTCTGGGAGAACAGGCTCTTAAATACACAGTTAATATGTACATTCGGGCTTCTTACTCTGGTCTGGCATTGCCCGTTTAGAACTTCAATATTCACCAGCATTTTGAGTACACGTCAATACTGTTTACATCCGGGTTACTGCCAACAGCATTTCAGCGACGAGGAGGTGGCGAGTTCAAATATCCGTGGCCACTCGCCACACTCCTCCCCCTCGCACAGGCCAAACATATCCGGATGCGCTTTGTTCGTGGGGGCTGGGAATCTGCTCGTCCACAGTTCTGCCTTTCAATTTCACTACAAGGTTGCTTACAGTACCTGCTGTTGCTTAAATGATTAACCATCTAAGTATTGAACAGGCTCAATGCTGCTTAATTTTGGTGATCATGTAGGAACCAGTGCTTTCAGCATGATATCGGAAATTCAACAGAGAATTATCTTCCCCTGCCACTAGGGGGAAAATCGCCAACAGGAGGTTGGCGCCAAGTCCAAACCACATCACTTATTAGGGAGCAGTCACCGGGAGAAGTCGCAAAAATAAGTGATCCCTAGACTTTACTTATCACAGAACAGTTACCAGGGAAGGACGTGAAAAATAATCGTCTCTACAGAACTCTACCACCAGCAAACATTCTAGGCATTGTATCAGCAAACGTTCTAAGGCTGATACAATAGCAGTGATTTTCAACGTGGTCCAGCTGGACCATCTGTGGTCCACATAACATTTCTAGTGGTCCACAGAGAGTTTGAAGCCACAAAAATGTTTTAGCCATTTCACAAAAATTTAACTAATTTAGCGCTTCTTATAATGACCCTCCCCAGTTGAAAATCTCTATTTAAGCGCATGTCGATGATCGGCGGAAAATGAATTGTCTTGTTTTACTTTAACACGTGTGCTAGCTGCTTGCAGCAACATTCAAGAAAAGTAGGATTGGTCCATGGGAATTTTTTGAATAAGAAAATGGTCCATAAGCCGAAAAAGGTTGAGAAGCACCGGCTTAGAGCATAGCTTCAGATTCCATAGATTTAGGTCTACCTGACCTTGCCAAATTGTAGAGGTTTTTTGTAACCAAGCAAAATTTATTGAATCATCTGATTACTGTGCTGTGATCAATTGTGTGTTCACCTTTCACACAACAAATATTATTTTATTTGGATGAGTGATATGAAGCTACTTGTAAAACCACTTTTTTTTGGTTGTGGACTTTGTCCTAACCAAGATTTGAAAAAACACTGGGGGATTTTTTTTAGAGAGGGAGTCTCTCTATATTAAAGGTTTGCTAACAAATAGGAAAAGCTTGAAATGATATTTTGTGGTTGATTAAAACAAAAAAGAATTTGACCAAAATTTGATGTCTTTTTAAAATTCCACATGTTCTCAGTTACTGGTCTTTTGTCTCCGTTAATTAAATAAAATGAAGACTTTTCAGGTGAGAATTACGAGAGAAGTAAATCAAGTCATTTGTTTGCGGACAATAAATTGGTTAACAATAAAATTTCCACTATTTAATTACACTCACTTCACAATATTTGTATATTACTTAGTCATCGCTATATGCACACACACACACACACACACACATACATACATATATATATATATATATATATATATATATATATATATATATATATATATAATATACCAAACTTATTGGTAAATCCTCGCGGTGAGGAAAAAACCAGCAAATAGTTTGATTGTAAAAATATACTACCAAACATCAACCGGGGAGAAAAAAAATTTTGTAAAAAAGAAAAGACTAAGATAATCGTACCAACCAAAAATAATCTATTGGTACAATATTTTGGCCAAAAGAAAAAACAATTTATATGCATATATATATATATAAGATGTGCTGGCTTCCACAGGAGGACGTCGCTTATGAGTTCATCCTTGCTTCTCCAGCAGTTTCTCGCGTGTCTTGTCCGTCTCACTTGGATGGTTTGGGTGATATGTGGTAGGTGGCTGTACAGCTGCTTTCTGGTAGCGTGGGCCAACCAGCAAAAACGTACGTTGATCAGCTCTGTGCGGATGCAGGATGCTGCATAGAGGACCTCCCGAGACTGATGAGCGATAGTGACGGATGGATTGTCATGGATATCCGTGCTGAAAGTGCGACCTGATGATGATGATGATATATATAAGATATATACATTCATACAAAACCGCCAGGAAACTAAAGCTAATAAGTAAAAAGTGCTCAATACCTCAGTAGA
>CM042163.1:3983898-4028898 GCA_023376005.1 Doryteuthis pealeii
TACACACACACAAAAAAAGATTTACAAGTGAAGACAGGTTTTATTTTTGTTTTGTTTTGTTTGTTTTCTTTTCTTTTGTAGCAGCTCATCCATGGAATTTAGTTAACATCAAGTGAAAAGAAAATCTATTTTTATTATTTTTTTTTATAGATTTATTTCAAAGAATAAAAAAAAAGGATTGTTAAGTTAAAACTCAAATATTTAGAGAAGTGCATCAGGATTGAAACAGGATTGCTCAATTCTTACCTAATCACGTTTTCAGGAGGGGTGGGGTCAGCTCATTCTTTCCTGACCAGATTGCACAATTAGATTAATGTTGTAAACTTTCTTTGTTTATTTTATCTTTAACAGCAGATCTCACACACCATGAGAAGTAAACTAATATCTGATAACATTGTAACATTCTTTGGATGGTTGGTTGGCTGGTTGTTTAATGGCATATCAACTCTTATTGGTTATTTGATGCCGAATCTTATTTTTTTGTTTATTGTGGCAATTTGTTTAAGAAGTAATTTTCATTAACTTTGTGTATTAATAAACTGGTAGAAATAATTTTCATTATTTTACTAGCAAATATATGCACCCTCTGGGTGCAAGTATTTAAGATTTAATATAATAAAATATTATACTAAATTACAAAGACTAATGAAACTAAATAAGAATGTAGATAAAAGTATTATAAACAGAGGAGGGGTATAATCGAAAAATAGAACAACCCAAACTTACCGTTCATACATCCGTCTTTCATTGCTAACTGTTTAAGTTAAAATAGGAAGTAAAGAATAAAATTACAGTTATTTCTTCTTGTTAATGAATTTCTTTTAAGATTTATCCTTGATATTTTGCTCATATACATTAAGATAAGACCAAACAATTAAGAATCAATAATACTGAGAACATATTTATTAAAATCAAATTTTTGATATAATATGCAAATTAGCCTTCCCATTCACACTGTAAACCACTATTTTGTTGTATAATAAATACAATTGCATGTTTATTAGTATGTGGATGTCAACAGTATTAATAATGTAAGCATTTTATTAATAATTGACATTTAAATGAAAAATAAAATCATGGAGAATGTGACATAAATAACCAGGGAATTGTGACTTGAGTAGTAATATAATTTCGGTTACAGACATAAAAACTCACAATCTCCATTATAATAAGATGTGTATTTATTAATACATATAAAGTTAATGAAAATATTTCTACCAGTTTATTAATACACATAATCATCTTCATCAGGTCACGCAAATAGCACGGATATCCATGACGATCTCTCGCCAACTTCCCTATCATTTATTGTCCCAGGGAGGTCCTCTGTGCAGCATCCAGCATCCTTGCATAGTTGGTCAATGTAGGTCCTTGGTGGCGGCCCCACATTAGCATATCCATGTGTTGGCTTCCACAGGAGAACATTGCTTATGGGCTCGTCCTTGCTCTCCAGCAGTGTCCAACATACCTTGTCAGTCTCACTTGGATGATTTGTGAGATGGGGGGCAGGTGGCCATACAGCTGCTTCCTTGTCAGGTGCTGTTTCCATGACTTGTCAATGTTGAACAATCACATAAATTTTATGAAATCATTTCTATCAGTTTATTCATACACATAAAGTTAATGAAAATTACTTCTTTTATTGGTAGAATAAAAGTAAAGTAAAGTAAAGTTGTCGGGGCGGCCTAATGTCGGTATCAGCCATGCAGCGAGGGAGTCTTTCCCCTTTTCACTAGCGCTAGACAAGGAGATTATTTTAGCATCTGAGTGGAGCGCACACCTACCATCAGCTCCTTACTTTACCGACAGATCCCTGTGCTACTCATACACTGAGTTGGTGAGGGCAGGTATCGAACTAGGAACCTTTTGGTTTCTAGCTGAACGCTCTACCGACTGAGCTAACCTGGCCTATGAAGGAAATAGACTCTAGTTCAAATCCTGGATAAGGCTGTTTGCATTTCATATATATGGGAAAGGTATGCATCCAACTATTCTCCTTCCAACTATGGGTAAATAGTAGGGCAGATTGGTTTCTTTAACCTTGGTTAGGCAACCAGTCTAGGAGAAAACTCTGAATTTAAACCTGTTAAACTCTGCTTAAGAAATTGACCTCATGTCACATCTTGCTTGTGCGAAGGGGTTGGGTAAATATGAGGGTGATCCCAAAAGTAAGGTCTCCAAAGAATTAGGGATGCAGGGAAATTGTTTGTGTGGTTAATAGCAACTGCTGCGTTTGTTGTGCATGCACCTGCACCTGTACTTGAACCTGTTCATGTTTTGCTGCTTCACTCAGTCTAGACTTGGCAGGAATTTCTGATACAGCTCCCGATTAATGTTACCGCTGTAAAATTTAAAGTGATAATACTTGCAGATAAAATTCCGACCAAGGTTGATAGACAAAACATTTTATATACAGCACAAGAATTAACAGGGTACATAGAGGTGTACATAAACATACATACAAAAGTAGAGATAATGACACATTCATGAATGGAAAAACATAAAAGCAACAGACATGAGACTAGGAATAGTCCATGCTGTATAAATCACTTACAGTAATTTAAGGGGGGGCCAAAGCCCCAACGAGAAGGGGTAGACTGTGTCTAACCCATGTGTCTCGTAGGTCGAGCAACCGAAAAAGAGAAAGAGACGTTCAAACCAGCCGCTTAAATATAACAGGCCCCTAGCGGGAACCAGCAAACTAAACAGGCAGACAACTCTCCAGGCAAATACAAAAGTAACACCACACCGCGAAGTGTGAAGTTCACACAATTATTTGGTTTTTGAATGCAAAAGGAATTAAACCATTTAGAATTCATTGCCAATTAACAGAAAAAACCCATCATACATATACTTCCTCCGTAATACTAATATCAACGAATCTTCTTGTGAACGTGATCTGGGTATTACTGTCAGCCGTAATTTATGTTGGACGAAACACATCTCTAAAATTGTCAAGAAGGCCAAGGGTGTCCTGGCGTCCCCCAGCAAGGTCTTTGTCAGCCGCTCACCAGCTATCAATTTAAAGCTACACAAAGCTATGATGCGGCAACACTTAGAATTCGCATCAACAATCTGGAACTCCTACTGCGCTCAGAACATGAACTTTTGTGTCGACGGTTCCAGCAAAATTGTTTTAATGTTCAGTTAAGAAATAAAGATGGCCGACGATGACGGACCTAAATCCTTTGAGGGGCAAAATATAGTATAGCGAGTCATGCATGGATGTCAAAAACATCCACAAGATTCAACGTTTCCTCAATGACATTTTACATTCTATCACTGTTAAATAATATGGATCAGAAATGAAGACTAAAAATTTCTTAGATGAAGCATTGTCATTATTAATACTTTTTTACTAGTTTATCTTTCATCTTATTATTGTTGCCTTTTATTGCAATGCTCATTATATTACAGTTATTTCTTTTTGTTAATGGATTTCTTTTAAGATTTATTGAAGAGAATTTTGCTCATATTCAATAAGATAAAACTAAACAATTAGAAATCAATAATATTAAGCACATATCTATTAAAATCAATTTTTTTTAAATCAATATGCATTCACACTGTAAACTGCTATTTTGTTGTATATATAAATACAATTGCATGTTATTTGTATGTAGATATGGTCAACAGTCTTAATGATGTAAAACAATTTTATTAATAATTGAGGTTTAAATAAAAATAAAATCATGGAGAATATGATGTAAATAACAATGGGAATTGTGACTTGTATAGTAATATAGTTTCGGTTACAGACAGAAAAACATACAATCTCTATTATAATAAGATTATTATTATTATTATTATTATTATTATTATTATTATTATTATTCTATGATGGTGAAAGTAAGCAGCAAAGATCAGAAATAAAGACTAAAAATTTCTTGAATGAAGCATTGTTATTATTATTATTTACTAGTTTATCTTTCATCTTATTATTGTTGCTTTTTATTACTATTCTCATTTCATGTTACGGTGAACTGGTATGATATAAACATTTTTTTCATTTACACCGTCAACATCCGGTTATTTGTTAGGGGTGTAGCGTTGGTTTCGTATTTGCCTGGTGGAGTTGTCTGCCCGATTTAGTTTGCTGGTGCCCGCTAGGGTGCTATAGTATTTAAGCGCCGGGTTCAAACCCTTTCAGCCTCTTTTCCTGTTTCAGCAACTACGAGCCACATGTGGTAGATTTTATCTAACGGCTCTCGTTGGGGCTCCGCCCCCCTTACATTACTGTAAGTTCTTCACAGCATGGACTATCCCTAGTCTCATGTCTGTACTCTTATATGTATATCTTGTACCATTCATGAATGTGTCTTCATCTTTATTTGTGTACTCCTTGTTTATGTACCCTTTTACTATGCACGTTGTATCACGTTATATCCATGTGCTGTATATATTAAATGTTTTGTCTGTTAACCTTCGTCGGAGTTTTGTATATTCAAAGTATATAACTTTGAACCTACGTTACAGGGGCTAGGGTTAGGGGTTAGTTTTATGATTTTTTTAAAAACCTCTAAAAATCGTCTGTTAAGAAATAACTGGATGTTGATGGTGTAAATGAAAAAAATGTACTTATGAATCAGCAAAGCAAAAGGGGTGCCTAAAGGTCATGTGGTCCTTAACTTCTTCCATAGCTCAGTTGGTAGAGTATCGGCCCTAGGAACCACAAGGTTCCTAGTTCGATACTGGACATCGATAACTCTGTGTATGAGTAGCACAGGGATCCATACAGTAAAGGGAGGAGCTGATGGTAGGCGTGGCGCACCACCTCAGACGCAAAAACAATCTCTTTGGTCTAGTGTTAGTGAAAAGGGGATAGACTCCCCAGCTGTCTGGTTGATACTGGCCCTCGATAACTCTGTGTATGAGTAGCACAGGGATCCATGCAGTAAAGGGAGGAGCTGATGGTAGGTGTGGCGCACCACCTCAGATGCAAAAACAATCTCCTTGGTCTAGTGTTAGTGAAAAGGGGATAGACTCCCCAGCTGTCTGGTTGATACTGGCCCTCGATAACTCTGTGTATGAGTAGCACAGGGATCCATGCAGTAAAGGGGGGAGCTGATGGTAGGTGCGGCGCACCACCTCAGACGCAAAAACAATCTCCTTGGTCTAGTGTTAGTGAAAAGGGGATAGACTCCCCAGCTGTCTGGTTGATTCCGACTTTAGACCACCTTGACGACTACTTTCTATATCTAATCACAATTTTGTCTGGTGGCATTTATGCTGCTTGGAACGCCCTTGAGTGAGCAGTAACGATTAAGCTCCAAAAATGCGTTTGAATTCATTGGTAATTGTCTGAAGATGACATATATTAAGGTAATCTTATTATAATGGAGATTGTGTGTTTTTCTGTCTGTAACCGAAACTATATTACTACTCAAGTCACAATTCCCTTAGTTATTTACGCCACATTCTCCATGATTCTATTTCTAT
The DNA here is from genome assembly GCA_023376005.1 of Doryteuthis pealeii. Lineage (NCBI taxonomy): Eukaryota > Metazoa > Mollusca > Cephalopoda > Myopsida > Loliginidae > Doryteuthis > Doryteuthis pealeii. The sequence continues at coordinate 3,989,338 of CM042163.1, forward strand.
TTAAAACTCAATTAATAATAAAACTGTTTGACATTATTAATACTCTTGGCCTTACCTAAATACTAATAACATGCAATTGTATTTATATATACAACAAAATACCAGTTTTCAGTGTAAACGTAAAGCTAATTTGCATATTGATATTAAAAAAACTGATTTTAATAAAAATGTGCTTGGTATTATTGATTTCTAATTGTTTGGTTTTATCTTAATGAATATGAGTAAAAATCTCTTCAATAAATCCTAAAAGAAATTCATTAACAAGAAGAAATAACTGTAATTTTATTCTTTACTTCCTATTTTAACTAAATAGTTAAATTAGGAAAATTTAGCATTGAAAAACGGAAGTGATGAAAGAGTAAGTTTCAGTTGTTCTATTTTCCGATTATACCCCCCTCCGTTTCAAATCTTTTTATTTGAATTCTTAATTAGTTTCATTAGCCTTTCTGATTTAATCTAATATTTTATTACATTTAAACTTAAATACTTGCACCTGGAGGGTGCATATATTTGCTAGTTAAAATAATAAATAAAAAAAAACACCTAAAACAGATTCCGAGGTTTACAATAAAGATGAGACAACATGTATTTGGGAACTTTCACAGGAAATTCAAATCAAACGCTTTATTTACTCCACGGTGGTTTGATACTTCTCATTTCATTAACCATGACCGAGTACAGGCGTTAAGCTATCTTAAGTATTTTATGTTATTTTCTTCCTTAGTCAGGATTGAACCTGCAACCTACAGTTGGGCACAAATATAATGGCTGAGTTAATACAGTTCTAAGTGATGATCATCTGTAGTTTGCAGATTCAATTCTAATCACAGGTGATAATAACATAAAATAACAATAAAGATGAGGCCAACAGTCCGAAAAGTCTAAATAATACAAAATATAATCAGGTGGCATTTATGCTGCTTGGAGCGCCCTTGAGTGACCAGTAACGATTAAGCCCCGAAACTACATTTGAATTCATGGGTAATCGTCCGAAGATGACTTATTTTAAGGTAATTAAAATAATAAATTTAAAAATAATAACTAAAACAGAGCCTGAGGTTAAAGTGGCCTGAAAGTTGTGTTTATACACAATGAAGATGAGGACAACAGTCCTATATATCATAATTAATTACTCTCTATGTAAAATTTAATGAAAAGTGACTTTTTAGAAAAGAGACATTTCATGATTGACCTAATAATAGAAACAAAAGACAAAAAAACATTTGATAAGACAATCAGAGTTGGGTCAACATTCATTGATAAGTAAATTAAACAGTAATAAAATATCCTTTCTTCTGATTGGTCATCAAAAATGATGTCATCTCACCATATATGGTCATATCCTTGTATTCTAAATTCTGACTGTTTTTTTTTTCCACTCTTCACTTCCTTTAGAATATCTACTTCATATTTTATTATAATGAAGATTATGTAACTATCTGTAACCAAAACTATGTCACCATTTCTTTAGGTATTCAAGTCATATCCTCAACAATTATGAAATTGTCATTATTTAATCTTAATTAGCATTTTATTTATTATATACCGATGTAGGTATTTTCATTTTTGGAGATGCAATCTCCTAAGAAGAATTTGAATTTGTACACAAATTTGTCAACCAGTCGGGTGGAGGTGGGTGGGTAGTTACTGCTGGTGACAAGATTGGTGGCCTTAAATCTAGGGTAGTACATGTTGGATTTTACTTTATTGTTGGGGTTGGTAGGGGAAACATTGTTACAAATTAATTTTTTTAAAGCTATTTCATCCAGTTTGTAATTTCTGTGCATCTGGTTACGATATTATTTTATGTTATGTGTAGATGTGTTTGATTGTTTTGTTTTGTTTTGTTTTACGGCATATCAACCTCAGTGGGTCATTTAATGCCGATAAAGTTTTGAAATAAATCAATTCTTAATGGATAATACAATTTTTTTATAAATACATTTTTCTTTTTAACCCATAAATGGGACCCTAACAGGTACTACCACTCCGGGTCAGAGTGGACCAGGGAGCAATGGTGATGAAGGGGTGCTCCACATTCCCCAAACCTCCAGAACTGGAACCTCACCATCAGATAGAGTTTAACATCTTTCCCAGGACATGTAGACCTGCAGCCACCGCCTTCTAGCACCCATATGATAAAAAGGGGTTGGGGCTTGCCATAAGGGCAATAGGGTTGGGAAAATCACATAGGTGCTAGGGCTTGACATGACCAGCCGATTGATTGGAGGGGGCCTCTTCGACCACCCATCTAGCCAAAGATAAGGCCAAAGTGGAGTATTGCATGTCATGAACTGCTCATCCACCTGGGCTCTATCCTTAAGAATCACGGGTTGCCACCCACGGCCAACAGGTGGCCCCATTGGGGGAGTCTTACCCCTCTGCAGAGGTGAAGTCGGTGCATTCTAACGCCCCAGCCGATGTAGTATTTTTTTCTTTTTTTTCTCCTCTTTGTCTGTGACACCATCGGCGGGCTGCAACGCCTCTTTGCACATTGCTCTGCATCCCATCCTGCATTCAGTGCATTCCTGAACTCATATCACTGGCCATGATTCCGTGTCGTCTGCTAGCTAACTTCTAGGACCTGTCCACGTTGCAACACGCTCAAATACCTCGCAGGTGCCTAACCGCCGAGGGGTGCACAAACAAATAAGTATTACAAAAGAGGAAGAGAGAATAAACAACAACAAAGGCAAAATCAGTCAGGTGAACTTCAGAAACGGCCAGAGATGAGGAATATAGTTCGCATTGCTTCTAATTCATTTCCATCTGCTGCTATCTCTCACTTCTCCCATGGTTGCCGAGATGAGGGACCCCCCCCCCCCCCGCTTTCTTTGGTAACCTCTGCCAATGCTGGCTTCTACTGGACAAACCCAACTGTCCTCTCCGGTGTCCAAAACTTAACTGCCTTCTTCGGCTCCAGAAAACTAACTGGCTAACTTTTAAAAATCTCCCAGCGGTCCCAGTTCTCGCTATCAAATCTCGTTCACGAGATTTGTGTCTATCCCTCGCGTGATTTGAAAAGTCTTTCTTTGTGTTTAATATGGGTCACATTTTATTATCGGTCTAAACTATAGTGGTCAAAACCTAGTCTCTCTGTCTCCTAAGAAGAGATTATCATCCTTCTTGATCTTCCTTAAGTTTTAATGGGTGGACTGAACTATTGACACCCACAACAATACACCTACTTACACATACAGTATATGTATACCCACATACATATGTATGTATACATACGCACATATATATCTATATCTATATATACATACACACACATGATCTACTTGAACACACACACCCATCTGTGGGTGATCCTAATCCATTCCTATTTTACACACACACACACACACTTATCTTATATGTGGGTTTTCTTACTACCTATTCAGTATAACTAGCTCCTATGTATCTATATAACTAACTGTGCAGCCACATATGCATGCACAATGCATAGTATTATACGTCTAACAGCACTAATGAACTGCATGAACTTAAACAAACCTCCCAACAAAACTCTGTTCTCAATTTCACATACAAACTCAACAACGATAATCACCTCCCATTCCTTGATGTATTGATTAACACTAACAATAATACTTTCACTATTTATCCATACAGAAAACCCACAAGTATCAATTCATACACCCTTAATTATCGTAGTGAATGCCCTGACCAGTGTAAAAAAAAAAGCTAATATAAAAAACTTAACATATCGTGTAAAACTTATTTCCTCCTCAAAAACAATATTTTATTCTAAACTTAGAAATATCAAACAAACTCTCAACAACAAATTTCCTAACTACATTGTTGACAAACAAATTGGACAGTTAGCGATAATTAGATTCCCAAATAGAAAAAATTTATTAAATAAGAAAGATGAATTTCTGGAGAAATGCCACCATAGATTGCATAACTCATTAATGTATTAATAAGATTAATATAGATATAATATAAGACATGCTCTAATTATTACAAAAAAAATCTAACTCAATACATATATCAGAAGACTTGAATTTCAGGAGTACACATAAGTAAAATATAAACAAGATGAATAATAAAAAAAAGGAGGATAGGAGTAAAAACAGCTGATAGATAGAATTACAAATTACTTTTGCTGGAAGAGCATATGAAAAACTAATGATTAATTTAAAAGGAAAACAGTTTAGATTTAAAGATTAAAAGTTTATTTTAGAAAACAGGGAGAGAAATAAAAATAATTCTAAACCAGAAAAGTATATATAATATTTTTAGTTCTCTTGAAGAAGGTGTATCATTAACTCTAATTACAAAAAACAGTACACAATTAAGGGACATTAGTTAAAGTACATTAATTAAGTAATTCATTCCCTGTCTTCTGGTAGGCAGACATAGGAGGTAGTTACCTCTCATGTCCCTTAGTGTCAAATAGGAGAACTGCTGCGAGTATGGAATATAACTGGAAGTAATTACCTCTCGTGTCCCTTAGAGTCAAATAAGAGAACTATGGCAAGTAAGGAATGTAACTGTAATTACCTTTCATGTCCTTTAGTGTCAACTACAAGAACTGTGGCAAGTAAGGAATGTAACTGGAAGTAATTACCTCTCATGTCTCTTATAGTCAAATAGGAGAACTGTGGCAAGTAAGGAATGTAACTGTAATTACCTTTCATGTCCCTTAGAGTCAACTACAAGAACTGTGGCAAGTAAGGAATGTAACTGGAGGTAATTACCTCTCATGTCTCTTATAGTCAAATAGAACTCTGGCAAGTAAGGAATGTAACTGGAATTACCTTTCATGTCCCTTAGTGTCAACTACAAGAACTGTGGCAAGTAAGAAATGTAACTGGAAGTAATTACCTCTCATGTCTCTTATAGTCAAATAGGAGAACTGTGGCAAGTAAGGAATGTAACTGGAATTACCTTTCATGTCTCTTAGAGTCAACTACAAGAACTGTGGCAATTATGGAATGTAACTGGAAGTAATTACCTCTCATGTCCCTTAGAGTCAAATAGGAGAACTGTGGCAAGTAAGGAATGTAAATGTAATTACCTTTCATGTCCCTTAGTGTCAACTACAAGAACTGTGGCAAGTAAGGAATGTAACTGAAAGTAATTACCTCTCATGTCCCTTAGAGTCAAATAGGAGAACTGTGGCAAGTAAGAAATGTAACTGGAAGTAATTACCTCTCATGTCCCTTAGAGTCAAATAGGAGAACTGTGGCAAGTAAGAAATGTAACTGGAAGTAATTACCTCTCATGTCCCTTAGAGTCAAATAGGAGAACTGTGGCAAGTAAGAAATGTAACTGGAAGTAATTACCTCTCATGTCCCTTAGAGTCAAATAGGAGAACTGTGGCAAGTAAGGAATGTAAATGTAATCCCTACATTAGTAAAAAAAACATACTTGACCTGGTTGTTAAATTTATGAAAGTGCCTTGGGGTGGTGGTGGTGGGTGGGGTGGGGGTGGGGTGGGGGATGATAAATCTAAAAGAATCTGTTTCTAGTTTCATGACACATAATTCTCCCCCCTGGGTTCAAGTGGTTTCAAATAAATGAACAGTTTTTATTACAACCACTTATTTTGTTTATTCCTCTTTTAAATCAGGACAGGGTGGGATTCTGTTTTTTTGTCTTCTTCCTCTGTGTTAATAATGTTCAACTCTTTTTTTTTTCCCCTTTTCAAACACATTTGACTTTCATTTCAAGTTGGAAACTGAAACAAGAGAAACAGAAAAGAGAATCATTAACTGTTTAAAAAAAGAAAAAGAATCTAACAGTTCATGCGACACCATTGCAGACTATTTTGGGTTTTACTCAGTAAATTTTTACTGCTAGTTTAAACCCGTTGTCGGTAGAGCGTTCGGCTAGAAACCACATGGTTCCTAGTTCGATTCCGGTCCTCGCCAACTCAGTGTATGAGTAGCACAGGGATCTGTGCGGTAAAGTAAGGAGCCGATGGTAGGTGTGGCGCCCCACCTCAGATGCCAAAACAATCTCCTTGGTCTAGTGCTAGTGAAAAGGGGAGAGACTCCCTCGCTGATTGGCTGATACTGACTTTAGGCCGCCCTGACGACTTTACCTTTACTTATTGTGTTAGTTTAGGATTTAATTCTAAGGCTAACAGAAGCAAATAAATGAATTAATACTTCGTTTAATTCTAACAATTTATTAACCAGCACATGAAACAATGAATAACAATATAAAGTCCTTCCTGTGTATAAAGTTGAGAGACTTACCGGCGCGTTGGAGAAGATATCTGGTATCTTAGGGTTGTCTCTCTTGGAGAAGTTTTAATGTTGTGGCCTCCTGGTACTGCTGGTGGAATCTGTCTGTGAGGATTTTGTATTTTGCGCCTAAACTTCTGGGCTCATCACGTGATTGAGTTTAAGGGACTTTCCGGTGTGCTGAAGAAGATATCTGGTATCTTAGGATTGTCTCTCTTGGAGAAGTTTTAATGTTGTGGCCTCCTGGTACTGCTGGTGGAATCTGTCTGTCTGGATTTGGGATTTTGCGCCTAAACTTCTGGGCTCATCACGTGATTGAGTTTAAGGGACTTTCCGGTGTGCTGAAGAAGATATCTGGTATCTTAGGATTGTCTCTCTTGGAGAAGTTTTAATGTTGTGGCCTCCTGGTACTGCTGGTGGAATCTGTCTGTCTGGATTTGGGATTTTACGCCTAAACTTCTGGGCTCATCACGTGATTGAGTTTAAGGGACTTTCCGGTGTGCTGAAGAAGATATCTGGTATCTTAGGATTGTCTCTCTTGGAGAAGTTTTAATGTTGTGGCCTCCTGGTACTGCTGGTGGAATCTGTCTGTCTGGATTTGGGATTTTGCGCCTAAACTTCTGGGCTCATCACGTGATTGAGTTTAAGGGACTTTCCGGTGTGCTGAAGAAGATATCTGGTATCTTAGGGTTGTCTCTCTTGGAGAAGTTTTAATGTTGTGGCCTCCTGGTACTGCTGGTGGAATCTGTCTGTCTGGATTTGGGATTTTGCGCCTAAACTTCTGGGCTCATCACGTGATTGGTATATCCAATCACAGAGAGCCTCTCCCTCACTCACTCTATACACAGGAATTACCATTTTACTGACCCAACACTGTTATATCATTGAATAGAGCTCATTGAAACTTTTCTTTTGCACATAAATTATATTTTTCTTTCCCTCTACTCATCAAAGTTACATTTATCTCCCAACAACATTATCAGAAAACTGATTATCTCCCCCTGCCGCTAGGGGGCGAATCGCCAACATAAGATATTGGTGGCAAAATCAAACCCCATCACTTATCAAACGAGATCCGACCAGGAGGGACACAGTACTCCAGACAACCTGCGAGTGGAATCATTTCTCGCGAAGCTTCACCCAACGAAACTGTTAATTACACTTCCCAAGATAAGTCTTGTAGCAAACGCCAATAAATTTGCACCAATTTTTTGTACCTTTGTTAATACAAGTGTGTGATACTATGATTGAGGACGAACATGGTCAGAATAGATAAATAAATAAATGAATAAAAAGAGAATAGGTTAAAGCCAGGCATAAGTAAAAGGAGTGGGTGGTTGTCCTTTCTACAAACACAAAAGATTAGGCCGTAAGGTTTGAGAGGGTTATATGACCACCGTGAAATGGGACCACTTGATGATATATCTAGGTACTAAAAGCAAAAAGGATTTTTTATGAGAAAATCTCTTTTGAAAAAATTAATGGTCGACGTATTGAAGACACTACGTCTGGAAAAAGATTTAATTACTTTAATTTTAAGGGTTAATGACGACTAGAAGTCGGCAATTCGATTTAAGTACTGGCCATCTGTGTGGTCCGGAGAAGATGGGTGGAGAAGGAGAGTTTTACATAAATATAGCTAAACTCCAGCACTGAGCAGTCAACCCCGGGCCCTAGAGGCGTTAACGTCGGTAGCAGTAGTTAGTCCCGAATCCACAATGAGTGAAGTCAGTAGTCAGCCAGTTGAGATAGCTTTCTAAAGTATCACAGACACCCCTCTTCCATCTGTGTCTTGTTTACAAACACTTGTAGTTATTATTTGTTTTTTTAAAAATCCTTGTGACTCTGTTTTCTGACTCGTGCCCTCAAATTGGCCAGCACAGAATATCACAACGTTTGGGGTTCTAGATATCGTGCATTGAAGGTGCAGAGCGCAGAACAGGTAGTCTTACAAGTGTTTAAATTCCATTGTGTTGTTTGTCTTCTTTCATCCGAAATAATTGCCAACCACTGGGAGAATTAAGAGCTCCTTACGACTCGCAGAATTTCTCTTAATATCAAAGCATTGTGTCAAAAGAAAATTGGCTTCAGTGGTGTTATGGATTGTAAGTAATCCATTAGATACAGATTAAATTGCTATAGGCCCCAGGGCTACAAGTTTTGTGAGGTCCTGTTATAATTGGCTAACAAGCAAGTTGCCTCCCCTCCATCAGGGACCGAGTTAGCCCTGACAAAAAGGGTACACATCCACAGAGGGCTAGTAAACATTGTGGAGATAAACAAAGCCAACGCAAATAAGCTGAGTGTATCTTTGTTAATAAATTTATTGTGATATGTTAAATTTGGAGTCTAAGTTATCTATAAAAATTAAGGAAAAATGGGGCAAGCAGATGAGAAAGAGCGGAATTATGACGTCAAGGAACGAGTAATACAACGATATGAAATTCAACAGTTTTAATACATATATGCACATAAAAAAGGGTACACAAAGAGAAGAAAGTTCTTAGTTTAGTTCAGACAAGCAACCCAGGGTTTAATAACAGTTCTTCGTGAGGTATTGCCGTATGTTATTATTTTAGTTCTCAGCTCCTTTAGGTCTTAGAGTTTTGGTTACAGCACCGTTCTGGGTAAGCCGTAATTAATTGTTGTGGGTTTGTTTAAGGTAGTTTAAGGTTGTTTAGGGAGGTTGCAAAAGTTTATTTCTGCTAGCAGCCTATCGACTGCATTGGTATCAAAGGGTGAGGCTCCCTTAGTTGTTATCCTGGTGATACAGTTAATTGCTATCAGCCTTCATGGGTCAAAAGATAGCAATCTCTCTTGAGAAGCGGGGAATTAACACCTCTTCCACATCCGCACCCCCCCTACTGAGGGCGACTGCTGGCTTTGGCCCACCATGCATCATACAGGTAAGGGCTTTGCTCTATCTCTCCCTACGAACTTGGCTTACGGATAGAAAAACCCACAACGGACCTTCATCCATTCCCCGCTAAAAATTGCATTTTCATTTAAAGTTACCTGTTATTTCCCTTAAATCAAAGACTTCTAAATATGTTTAATATTACATTTAAACAAAAGCTATCATTTAGGGTAGATTAGGAAAATGAATGTGACTTCTGGCCGGATGGAATGAGGCGGTATAGGACTTTAAGAGTTAACTTTTCATCACTGGAGGCTGAATATGATAAAGACCACAACACCTTGGATTTGTTAACCTTACGAATTCCCGAACTTTCCGTATCTTCCTTAATTGTGCTGTAGACTTACATTTAAACTTGCTTTTTGGGGCTGGATTGCATCCTAAATATTTTTGATACATCTTTTATCTTATATTATATATTTTTACTTCAAACCTTATTGAGTTTTTCTCATGGATGTTAATACTTCTAGTTTCAAAATGAAAATTTATTTTATTTTTAACATAAAATACGCATTTTTATAAAAATTTTAAAAGACATTCTGGCCCAGAACGAGAGCGATGTTTGTGCCTCTCATGCCAAACGGTTAACTATTCCCTTTTTCTTTCATAAATATAGTTGCTCTTGAGGAAAACCGTTATAGTAAAAGGTCGAAACAGATATCTGTCAGCATACTAATATTATCATTTGTTTTTTTTACCTATTTTCTATCATACTGTCGGATTCATTTCTAATTATTATACACACACACACACACACACACACACACACACATACATATATATATATATATATATATATATATATATATATATATCAGTGCATATAAATGTAAAGTAATCCAAATGACTGGTAAGTAAGGGATAATTCTATTTGGGATCTTCGAAATCTCACTGTATAACCATACTGTATGCTTTTGTAGGTGCAGTAAGGAGCTGATGGTAGGTGTGGCGCTCCACCACAGACGCAAAAACAATCTCCTTGGTCTAGCGCTAGTGAAAAGGGGATAGACTCCTTCGCTGATTGGCTGATACCGACTTTAGGTCACCCCGACAACAACTTTGCAAGATGATAATGGCCGTACTATTAATATTATAGATTATTATCATATTGATATTTGTCTATATTTTGTATATAAAAAGATTACGCTTATTTTATTTATATTTCAATTGGTTTCTATATAAAATCATTCATAGAATTGATTTACTATTAGAATCAATAACACCAAGTAATCATTTATTAAACTCATTTTTTTAAAACCAGTATGCAAATTAACCATACCATATATTATGTAAAACTTCATTTTTTTGTGATATTAAAGACACATTGCAGGATTTTAAATGCACTAATAACATGGGCTGTTTTGGAGCAAATCTAACTCAGATTTTCATAGAGACATCATTAATAAATCAGACTTATTCTATGTATTAATGATTTTGACAATAGATTAAATACTCATTGATAAACTGATATTATTCTTGAAAGTATTGTGACATAAGCTGTGATATAGTTTTGGTTACAGACAGACATCAAATCTCCATTATAATAACTAGCAAATATATGCACCCTCCGGCTGCAAGTATTAAAGTTTTAATCTAATAAAATATCATATTAAATTAGAAAGGCTAATGAAACTGAATAAGAATGCAAATAAAAAGATTTGGAACAGACGGGGGTATGATTGAAAAATAGAACAACTTTGAAACTAACTCTTCCATCATTTTCCATCACTCCCGATTTCATTGGTAAATTTTCCTAATTTAACTATTTAGTTAAAATAGGAAGTAAAGAATAATATTACAGTTATTTCTTCTTGTTAAGGGATTTCTTTTAAGATTTATTGAAGAGATTTTTGCTTATATTCATTAAGATAAACCCAAAGAATTAGAAATCAATAATACTAAGCATATATTTATTAAAATCAAATTTTTAAGATCAATATGCAAATTAGCCTTCCCATTCACTCTGTAAACCGCTATTTTGTTGTATATATAAATACAATTGCATGTTATTAGTATGTATATGTGGTCAACAGTATTAATAATGTAAAACAATTTTATTAATAATTGAGGTTTAAATAAAATTAAAATCATGAAGAATGTGGTGTAAATAACAAAGGGAATTGTGACTTCAGCAGTGATATAGTTTTGGTTACAGACAGACAAACACACAATCTCCATTATAATAAGATAATTACAGATTTATTTTTTATCTTTGTTGTAAATTTAGAAAAAAAAATCAGATAATTGTACTTTCTTATTGATTGATTTTTTACATTTTTTATTTCATGAAATAAAAAATTCTATTTTAAGCTTTTTTTTTTTTTTTTTTGGTTCATTGCTGTGACCTTGAGAATTCTTTTTATCAACTTCTTTCTTGCAGTATATCTAAGTAGATCACAGAGGAAAGTGAATGTTTCTTTTTCCATAAAAGCAACAATAAATAATTCTTGGGGCAGTGGGTGATTTGTTTAACATTGTGAGAATTTGAAAATATGTCAATTGTCAACTGAGAGACTGTCAACTGAAATCCAAACATGTTTGGACAAATAAAAGAAATATTTATACCCAACACCTGACAATTGTTTAGAAAACAATTTCATTTGCCTCCATTTTGTCAACTTGAAAATGAGACTTTACTCTAATATTTGTTTATTTATTGAGTTAAGCTAAAACTAATCCAAAGGTCATAGTAAGACAGCACCCAGTTAGGATTGAACTCTTTTCATTAATAAATTGTTTCGGTTTACTTTAATCAAATAATCAAACTATCTTTTTGGTACAAATAATGTTTAATATATGTGAAATAATAATAGGAAAAAATGTTTTTTTCATAAATGCAGTGCCACATCGGGATATTGATCTTGCTATAAAAAAATTAGAAATCATCAATAACTTAAAATTGATTGACTTTTTTAAAGCATTTTTTGATTCTTTGGGCCATAATGCTTTTATAAATCAATTTTTAGGAGTAGGGAAGCTCTAGAACTCATTTTACAGATAAAAATAGATTACAAAAAGTCGCCATTTTTCGCGACCATACTAAAATTGGAGAGCTAAAAATTGACATAACTTGGCCAATTTTTGGAATTGGAAGCTCAAATTTTGGGGAAATTTATTTTAAAACTTTTACATTTTTTCAGGTCAGTTACTTTGGACCACGTATCTTTGAGATGTAACATAGATTCTCAAAAATTCTCAAAGAATTAAAAGAAAGAAAAGAAAAGAAAAGAAATAACAATCTCCCAGGAGCCCTCAGACAAAAAAATCCTTCGGATATTCCAAATCAGACCTTGGCTGGTAACAGACATTACAACTGGCACAGGAAGGAAATTCTCTCTTCATAAAATAGCTATGAACCTAGAATAAAAGTCTGAAACCTAAAAGTATCTTTGTCTTTGTCTTTTCTCTTCTCTTCCTTTAATTCCTTTTCAACGTGACAACCCACGAGAAAGAAGAACCAAATATAATTGGGTTTAAAAGAAACAACCAGCGAAAAGTCACCAAAAAACGACCAAAATGTTAAACCCACATCAACCATCCACCTCACCCTATACATTTATACAATTTTAAAAAGAAAAACTCCCTCTAAGAATAGCATAACTTTTCTTTATTCAGTTTGAAATAGAAATTGGATTTTTTCTAATATCTAACATATATATATATATATATATATGTAATATATCAAGAAAAATGAAAAAACACAGGTTTAAATGGGTTAAGTGGTGAGTTTATTGGCATTGTTTCCTTCAATACACACACTAACAGCGCTACATACTCACACCTTAAAATAGAATATTTGATGTCATATTTCAAAACCGTCTCCTTTTTTCAAAACTTCAGAAAAATTTTTTAAACAGACTGAATAAGAAGGATTACCACTCACTTTTTCTCATCATTCTGTGATATATAATTTCTTATCTTATGCCCTGAAGATGATCTAATTAACAGATCGAAACACTGCAACGTCGGCCAATAAACTCACCACTTAACCCATTTAAACCTGTGTTTTTTTCATTTTTCTTGATATATTACATACCGTCGGATTTACTTCCTCTCTTCACATATATATATATATATATATATATATATATACTTGCCATACCCGAATTTGTCGTCTGCTAGCTTTTTAAAAACAAATTAAAATTAATTAAATCTATTATTTAAGGTCAAACTTTTGTCTAAATCGATAAGTAGTAACATAATGACCATCCTTAAAAAAAGAAAAATATCATTACATATATAGTTTATTTTTAAAAGATTTAAAACGATTTGTTTTGGTCAATTTCAATGCGATCCGCCATTTTGGCTGTTTTTCAATGGTTTTAGGCGCTTGTTTACAATTTTAACGTAACTTTTGGGATGGAAAAAATTTTTTAACAAAAATCAGGTAATTATCCGATTTTAATGAATTTTCAGTATTGATTTATCAATTAATGAATTTTATAATGCATTAGTTATTTTATTTCAAAACTTTAATTTAGTATTTTTGCTATGAAAAATTAATATATAAAATTTATTTAAAATATGAAAAGCCTGATGTTAAGTTTAAAATGTTATATTTTAGATTCTAAAAATAAATATCTATTCAATGCAAACCTTATTTTATTACAACAAAGTATACTTTTGAAGAAAAACTTGATTGAAAACGTACCCCCTCCCTTTTTAAGCAGAAAAAATATCAATGTATAATTTTTTCTTTTATAAAATAATAGCCAATTAAATAATTATCGAAATGAGTAAAAAAGAAATCTCCCAAAAATTTATTATTTATTATTTTTTTACATTTTATTTTTGATTTTCAGTACTTATTTTCTCATAGAAAAGCCACTGTAAAATTTTTTTTTGTTTCTATTCATAACTTTGGTCTTTTATCTCTTTATTTACTGTAATTAGAAAACGGAAAGACCAACTTGAAAAAAAAAGTTACACCCCCAACATAAGTGTGTGTGTGTGTGTGTGTGTGGGGGGGGGGGGTAATAAGTAATAAGTGACCTGAAAAAAATGAGAAAGTTTTGAAATAAAATAAGTAATGCATTATAAAGATCATTCATTGATACATAAACACTGAAAATTTCATTAAAATCTGATAATACCCTGATTTTTGGTAAATTATTTTCCCTAGGCGGGGCTAAAGTCATTTTGTCAAAAATGCAATTTAGTCTCATTTTGGGTATCCCTAATATATACATTTTTTTCAAAAAGAAAAAAAAAAAACAAACAAAACATTCTTCAATAAAAGAAAATAAATAATGTCTTCTTTTTGGTAATTTATGAGGAAGTGCGTCCCGGTCTCCTACCTCAAGAGTTGCTGCCCGGTGACTATTAAAATAACGACCCAGCTCAAGCTATTCAAAACTATTCATCTATCTATCTATCTCAATTGGTTCATATTTATCTATATTACTTTAAATACTAAGATTTTTTTTTATTCATGTTTGTTTAATGTCTTGTTTTTAGTTTAAATAAACAAGAATTATGACAAAAAAAGAAGCAACCCCCCCAAATACATTTACTTGTCGAAAATATCTATCTATCTCCATTTGTTCATATCTATCTATATTATTTTGTTTGTTTATCTATCTATCTATCTCAGTCTATTCCAAACTATATATCCATCTTCATATCTAAACATGAATTACGACAAATTACGATAAATAAACAAGAATTACGATGAGCTGGGGTTGTTATTTTGATAGTCACCGGGTAGCGGTTTTTGAGGCAGGAGATCGGGACGCACTTCCTCATAAATTACCTTCTTTTTTTATTAGATTAATTACAACTTGACTAATCTAGCAGGTTTTGATTCAACATTTTTGGCATACTCCAATCAACAACCTCACCATTTCTACACACCCTTCAACTGCACTTGTTGAACTTCTTCCATTGTATTTTCAGAAGAAATCTTCATTAACTGAATTCTTCAACCTATTTCCAAAGATCTTTGTTGTTTTTGGAACTTTTAAATACATCACAAACTCTATCTCACAACAAATTTAATTTTTGAATCTAAGTTTTATTTTGAGCATTTGGTGACCACTCCAAGAAATATTTGCCTTAAATATTTAAAAAACATGAACATATATATCCGCCAACTATATATAAACAGCGGGACAGTTAGGGTTCTTGTAAAGGTAAACGGTTTTGGGCATTTGATAATAATATGAATAAGGGATTCCTCAAACCTCTCCGCCATGAGCAGAATGTGGCACACGGTCAATTTTTAAGCGAAGTATAGTTGAATTCAGAATTTTCCTTCTAGACCAGTTGCCATATCCAGGTTTGTTACGATTTTTGTGGCCATCCTTAAGCTTCAAGCAAGAGCACTGTCCAACGGAGATCCCTCGTGTTAAGCAGAGTGCGATCCTTAGTGAAGAAACCTTTGGTTGCTCCTTGGTGTCCCTCAGTGTTGGGTATGATCCTTTGGTTGTTCCTTGGAGTCCCTTAATGTTGGGTATGTTCCTTTGGTTGTTCCTTGGTGTCCCTTAAATTTCTTGGCAAACAAATTGATATTTTGGGCAATGTTTCAATATTTCTTAATTGAATAATCATTGAGCATTTTTTTTTTTTTGGTTTATTAATAAAGGATTTTGGGACCATATGACCTTTAGGCACCCCTTTTGCAATCTCGATTCATAAGGACGTTTTTCATTTACACAGTCAAAATCCGGCTGTTTGTTAACAGACAATTTTTAGAGTTTTTTTTAAATTATAAAACTAACCCCTTACCCTAACCCCTAACAAACATCCGGATTTTGACAGTGTAAATGAAAAACATGTCCTTATCAATCGAGATTGCAAAAGGGGTGTCTAAAGGTCATATGGTCCAGATTTTGTCATGCTAATGCACGTCTATGGAAAACATGGTCTGCTATAGACAAATTATCAGTCATATGGAAATCCAATCTCACTAACATATTAAAGCAACAATTCTTCCCAGCTGTAGTTGTGTTAGTGCTACTGTATGGCTGCACCACTTGGAGCCTAACAAAATGCCTAGAAAATAAGCTAGATGGGAGTTGCGCAAGAACGCTGTCCACGATCTTAAACAAATCATGGAAACAACACCCCACAAGGAAGCAGTTGTATGGCTACTGCCACCTATCACACAAACCATCTGAGTGAGACAAACAAGACACCGTTGGAGAAGCAAGAACGAACTCATAAGTGACGTTCTCCTGTGGAAACAAGCACATGGGTACGCCAAGGCAGGATGCACAGCAAAGACTTACATTGATTAGCTCTGTGTAGATATTGGATGCTGTGCGGAGGACCTGTCGAGAGCAATGAGTGATAGGGACGGTTGGTGAGAGATTGTCATTGATATCCGTGCTGGTGCGAAATGATGAAGATGATGATTTGTTTAATAATAATAGAAATTTATTGTGTACAGTGCTCAGGTGCACCCAACTCATCAAAGTCTCATGTCAAGTACACAGAATAATGTATTAGTGTTAGGAACATGAACAATTTACAGTAGTAATATGCATGTATGTGTGTGCGTGTGTGCATATGTATGTGGAGAGTGGTATCAGGTATAGTGTCGGCGGACTACAGGAAGCATGGAGGCTTTGGAAGACTCAGTGCTTCAGCAGCCTACAACAGATGCGAGTAGTTTATTCCATGTCTCCACAATTCTGAGCGTGAAAAAATGTTTCTGAAAGTCACGTGAGCAGTGCTGTTTTCTGACTTTGTAGGCATGCCCATGTGTGTTAGAAAGATGGGATCAAAAAGGTGCTCAAGGTTGCTGTTGTTAAGATGATTAATGACCTTATGAGCGTTTACCAGGTCAGTTGCCAGACGCCTGAGTTTCAACGAATCCATTCTCTGGGCAGCGAGACTTTTAGAGTATGGTAGATGCCTGAGGGAATTCGTTTGGTTGCACATCTCTGTACAGTTTCTAGGAGGTTAATATTCTGGGCAAGATAGGGGTTCCAGATCGGTGATGCAGACTCCAAGTGTGGCTGCACCATAGCTTTATACAGCTTCAAATAGATAGCCGGTGAGCGGCTGACAAAGGTCTTGCTGAGTGACGCCAGGACACCCTCGGCCTTTTTGACAATTTTGGAGATGTGCTTCGTCCAACGCAAATCATTATAGTTCAATTCAATTCCTTTTTCCTGTTCACCCATTTCATTTTCTTTTTTTTCCATTTTTTATCATATTGGGAAAATCCCTATAAAATAACGAACATATTCTATTACATAAAATATTACGATTTATGAATAATGGTTTAGAATTTAAGAATTAAAGATGAAAATAATATCTGACACTTTTTTTTCTTGTTTGATTTTTGTCTATTCAGATAAAATGTTTTTATTTATGTGTATTTTAGAAATGAGGCTTGATGTGAATAATTTTGATTTTTCAGGCTGTTGTCCTCATCTTTATTTTAGTATGCATGAAAAATCAAAATGTTTTTAATGATTCAGTTTGTTTTTTATTCTTTTATTTTAAAAAGAAATTAAATTTCACAATGCACAATTATCTGGGTGTATTGTTTTGTCTCAAATTAAGGGAGACTTAGTAAATAAATAGATATAAAAAAAAGTTTTTATTTAATATTACAAGTAATTTATGTAATTAAATATTTCACCAAATGGCTGGAAAAATGTGTTTTAGAACTTGTAATTTTTTGTTTAAATCATAAAAAAATAAGTGAAATACAATATTAAGTTGTGGCTGATAATTCTAGCTGAAAATAAAAGTAGGTTGTTGTGATTTTTTCCTAAAATTCTCGTTAATCAGGAATGAGAAATATTTCATTTTTTCATGAGTCATCTTTTCTTGAACTCATGGAATTAAAAAAAAAAAGAAATTAAAAAAATTATTCACGGAAACAGCCGAACTATTCCTTAACCTAAATAAATGGGAAATATAAAGTTTTTAATTGCATACTTTAAAAATCTAAAAATTCGATATAGTTTTAAAAAAAAAAGATTTTTCTGAATAAAATTAACGAATAAGCATTTCGTAATCGTAATACGATCGTTACGGAAACGACCGAAATTTAATTTGGTTATCTGCTTTCGTCACTTCCGGTTAGTTGGGATATAAATTTGCATGTTGCTTGTCGACAGCTAAACACGTTTTATCAACTCTTGGGGAGAAAAAGAGATCTAGTAATTTCCACATCTTCTTGTTAATCATGTCTCAGACACACAAATTCAACATGGAAATGACATGCGATGGTTGTGTGAATTCAGCCAAGAAAGTTTTATCAAAACTTGAAAACATCGAAGATGTCCAAGCAAGTTATGAAACGAAAACGGTTCATGTAAAGACGACACTTGGCCATGATGTCGTCCTAAAAACACTGGAGAAAACCGGCAAAACAGTTACTTATGTCGGTAGTGAATAATTCTATCTCTCTTTATTTTATTTTTTCCCCTTTTTGTTTTTTATGGAGTCTAACATGAAGTGGATTCCTTGTTTTTCTGTTGTTTCTTTCTGGGTGACGATGACGATGGAGGAATATTTTTGTTTTTCTCCCACGTCACTAGGGGGGTCAGTCTTTAAAAAAGAAACAAAAATCAAAATAACATAAAACTGAACTGCCTTACAAAAAAACAAACCACCCCCCAAAAAACGTATTCACTTTTTCTTACATGCACAAAAAAAAAACAACAAAAAACAACAAAAATAACCCAACAAAAAAAACAAACATTTAGACTGATTTTTTTATTTTTAAAATTTCCTTTTGGGGGTGGTGCAAACATCTTCTGACCCCCCATCAAGTCTCTCTTCTGCCTACGACGAGGATCGATCCGACTCATCTTGTTTTGATTCTTGTTTCACTATCATCTTTGGCTTTTTTGTTTGTTCAACAACGTAAAAAGGAATTCTTGGATGTTTTTTAAAAAAAATGTTAATTGAATTTTTGTCTTTTTTGTTTTTTCAATTCTAAAGTTCAATTCGGTTGTTCAATGTTGCAAGAATTTTTTTTTTAATTTTTTTAAATATATTTTAAAAATGTAGTTTTTGTTCTTGCTACATTTAAAATAAAAGTTGCAATGTGGAAAGCAAATTTACACTTTTAGTTTCTTGTTTTGTTTTTTTTTCTTTCACATAAAATGTTTCCGAGCCAAAATTCTTGTATGAAATCGCCACCGTCCTCTTCAAGAATTACCAAAATCTTCAGTTTCTTAAATTCAGAAATATTGGTACATTTGAATCAACAATTTAACAAGTGTATCACTATTTCTTAATTTGAATACTTTTTTACTAATATATTTTTGTTTGCTTTTACACATTTTTGTGCCTTAACTACGAAATTCTGGGAGGGAAAAATTCCTTTTGATTATTATAATACGTAGACATTTTAGGATTTTTTTTTTTTTTTTTTTTTTTTTGTAGCAGTTAAATTTAACCTAAATTTTAATATATTTTAACTTTTTATCTGTTCGTATTGACTAAAAATAATTTATATAGGGTTTATGTAGACCATATGAATTCTTATGTACAAAAACAAACACCTGTTAAAGCACCCCTCATTGTAGATTTTTAATAAAATTTTCGGTATAAGGATTTTTAAAAAATTTTTTATTCAGATTTAAATTTATTTTTAATTGGGTAATTTGAGGAAGTGCGTCCCGGTTTCCTGTCTCAAAAATTGCTACCCGGTGCCTATTAAAATAACGACCCATCTCCGTCTATTCAAAACTATCCACCTTCATATCTATCTATCTCAATTTGTTCATATCTATCAATCTTAGTCTATTCCAAACTATATATCCATCTTCATATCTAAACAAGAATTACGATAAATAAACAAGAATTACGACGAGCTGGGGTTGTTATTTTGATAGTCACCGGGTAGCAATTTTTGAGGCAGACCGGGACTTCGTAAACTACCCAGATGCCTTATTTTAGGCTAAACTTGTAAATCGGTCGGAAAATTAAAACATATTACAAGGTGACCCAGAAAAAACAGAACCCAAATTATTTATTCATTTTCCCATTAAACTAACCCTACCCCCCCCCCACTAGTTAAAATTAAGTTTTATTACAAAATTTGTGGGTTGTTTTTTCTGGGTCACCCTAATTTCCCGAACGATTTGCAAGTTTAGCCGAAAAAATTAGTTTACTTTTTATTTTTCTCAGATTAAACTCCACTCACTGCCGGTGATAGAAAAAAAGGATTTTATAAAAAGCGTCACCAGTGAGCATTCTTTTTCTAAGAATTTATATATGAAAAATATCACTTATTACGCTTTTGATCCTCCATACTTTAGAAGAAAACACGTGGCTTTGTCAATACTTTTCTCTTTTTCTCTCTTTTACATTGTCTTAGGGACCAACAATTCAAGCGTTAAGTTCAAATTTGACCGTTCTAGTCGAAAAGAAAGAAAACGAAAATCGGGTAATTAACCGATTTGAACAATTTCCAGTGTTGATATATTAAAGTTATGTTGTGCCAGTTATTTTTAAAAAAAACTTTCACATCTTTTCAGGTCAGTTAACTTTGTATCACCCCCCCCCGCCGCCACTTTGGAGTACTCGGTCGGTAGAGAACTCTGCTAGGAATCGCAAGGTTTCAGGTTTGCTGTCGATCTTTGCCAACTCCAAGTATGAGTAGCCTAAATTTGGTAAACATCAGCGTAGTAAGGGGTGATGTGACTGTATATGTGGCACTCTACCTCAGCAAACTTAATCTCCCTGGTTTAGTGCTTGTAAAAAGAGAATACTCCCTCTGTCTGGCCGTTACTGAAGATAGACCACTCTGCTTTATTTTTTTATTTTTTCTTTTTTTTTTTTCTTTAAGGTTGTCTCTAATTTTTGTTTAAAGAGAAAAGATATGAAGAGAATGACCAAAAAGGGAAAAAAAATAGAAAAATTAAACTTTTTTTTTTTTTTTTTTTTTCAGATTCTTTAATTACTCTGTACTTGAAATTTTTTTTTTTTTTTTTTTTTTTTTTTTTTTTGCTTATCAGAAAAATAATTCTATATCTATTTATTCTGCTTGAATAGGAGGTGGGTTCAGTTTCAACAGTTAAATTCATGTTCTTTTATAGCTGACAAATCTAAACGTGATTGTGATATTTATTTTTTTTTCTGAAAATACAAATTTTAATGCTAGAAATGACCTATAATTTTAAATGAAGTTTATAGAATGAATTTTATTTATTAGATATAAAAAATGTTCAACTAAAAAAAAAATGAAAGCGGCTATCTGTAATATTTATTTTAATCTTTTAAATTTTTACTTTTTATCCCCCCTTAAAGGTAGTGATTCTTTCATATTTTTGTGTATTTGAGATGAGACTTAATATGAATAATTGATATTTCAGACTGTTCTTATCTTTGTGTATAAACACAACGTTCAGGTCACTGTAACCTCGGGCACTGTTTTAGATCTTTTATTTATTTTAATTAGCTTAAAATAAGTCCTCTTCATACGATTACCCATGAATTAAATCGCAGTTTCGGTGCTCAATCGTCACTGCTCACTCTAGGGCGCTCGAAGCAGCACAAATGCCACCAGACTTAGGACAATTGTGATTAATTTTAGAGAAATTAAATGGAAAGTTACTTTTAAAAAAAAAATTTTTTATAGTGAAATTTCAATTTCATCAAGAATGTTATCTGACCAAGAACATAAAATCGGAAGGTCCACAAAATGCAACAATTGCATCTTACCTCCTGCTCATGAACACAGCAGTAAATAGGTTTGAAAATTCAAATTAAACTGGATATTTAAGGTGTATATATAATTAAAAAAAGATTAAGTATAAACAAGAAAATTAGAATATTTGTGAATTGGTGGAACCTATTTAAAACAATTTTTTAAACGCTAAAAAAAATAGTGAACTTGTATAAGTTGAACATAGAGGGTTAAATCGAACTTAACAAACCTACATTCCACCATCGTAAGTTGTTTTTTTCAGGTCAGTTAACTTTGAACCAAGTATCTTTGAGGCATAACACACATTCTCAAAACTGACCTGAAAAAAATGTAAAAGTTTTTAAAATAACTGGTGCATTATATATTTTATTCATTAATATGTCAACACTGAAAATTTCATTAAATTCGGTTAATTCCATGAGTTTGATTTAACCGATTAGAGTGTCTATATTTTGGAGATGATTTAATTATTTATTGATCAGGTCTATACCAAAATTTTACATGTGTATGTATGAGATGAGGCTAAATATGAATAATTAGGATTCTTATCTAAGGTTTTTGCATAAAAAGTTTAAAATTCATTAAAATCGGATGATACCCTGATATTAGGGAAATTATTTAGGGTTAGTGTATTGGTACTGAAAAAAAAATTCTAATTCAGGGCTACCATACTTTCAAAATATTTGGCAGGAAAAATTAACTTATAAGTTTTGTATTTGTGAAAAAGTGTTTTTTCTGTTTTGAACAAAAAAGGATATTACAAAGATGGAAGGTAAAAATGAGAGTAATTATTCTGCATATAGTGTCTAATATTTTTTTGTTATTGATTTCTAAGAAGAAACTGTTAGAAGTGAATTAAAATCTTAACCTGTTTTTAGTACGTAATTAACACTAAGCACCAGTTTTACTAAAGTTTTTGGCTGAATTCATCTTTAATTTATGAAAGATTAATTACATAATGTCATTTTTTTTTTTTTTTTTTTTTTTTTTTGTTTTTTTTTTTACTAAAAATTTAACATTTAAATAAAAGATTTAATCAATTTTATTTTAATTGAAAAAGGGCGTCTTTTTGGTGATCCATATTTTCTCAAAAAACCCAGAACTGTCTCACCCGAAAATGCAATAAGCTGACATTAAGAGAAACCTAAGTCTAAACAAATCCTGCAATGACTATTTCTCTGTAACATTGTAAAACATTAGTTTGGACTAATAGATATAACTTCCATCCAAAATACTGTAGAGGTATGTAGCCTGTGTTGGGTAATTATATCATCTCTTCCTTATTGAACTCTAACCCAGTTTCCTAACCAATAATTCCACTTTTTATTTCTCATGTGAAATAGAATTGGATATTAAAAGTTAATCCATTTTCAATTTCTCGCTGCAAAATTCCTTTGGTATCATGCAAAAATGTTGGTTTAAAAATAACTGCATAAAAGTTTTTTTTTTTTTTTTTTTTGTTTGACAAAATTGAAACTAGAAAATCTGGTGATTTATTGAATAAAGAAAATTGTTTATTTCTGTGGTAATATTTAATTAAAAAAAAAATTATAGAATTGGAATTCGCCATCCAGATAAAAGTAAGTTTCAGTCACTTGTTTTTTGTTTTGTTTCTCTTTCTGAACAGGCCGCCCCCCCCCCCCCCGTAAAGGGAAAAGAAAAAAAAAATATTGGCATACATTATAACTCAACATTTTGGGGATGAAGGGTAAGATTAAAGATGGAAACTTAAAAAAACTAAAAAAAGATAAAAAAAACTAAACTTTTCCCCCTCCCCCTTTTCTATACTAAAATTCAAAACCATGTATGCCCCAATTCTCCATGCCAATCCTGGGAATGAAGGGGGAGTTAACTCTTATTCCTTTTATTGGAATTTGAGGGTGGAGAACATGAGTTTTCAAATTCTGCCCGCCATCTTTTGCTTAGCGATATTTTGTTTTCTACAGTCACTAGAAACCTGGATATTTATTCTTGGGAATCTGTTCTGGTGGTGAGGCTTCAGTTTTGGTGTTATGGGGATGGAGTCCCCCCCACACACACACACACTTCATTAAACCAGGTTCACACTGATCTGGGGTGCTAGTACCTGTTAGTCCTGTTTGAAAATTATTCCTATGGGATAATACTTGAAACCATATAATTGTATACAAACATGATTATAGATTTTTTTTTTTAAATTGCACTTTGAAAATATAAGTAATTAATATTATCAAACACTTGTTTCAGCGTTGAATAACCCCTCAGTGGTTATTATGCCATTAAATAAATATTAGTAACCGGTCATACAACATAGATTAAATAAACAAAAAACTAGACAAAATGTACAACTTTCCTAATTCTAATATTTGATCATTTTGAATTACTTCCCTTGAATTTAAAACTCTTAAGAATGTTAACTATGTTCTCTCGTCTAAATTTGTTTTTAACTATTAAAATACCTTTTATTAATCAGAAAAATTAATTTGTATGAATTTTTCCTTCAACTTAGTTTAAAAGCACCCTCGATAAATATTAGATTAAATGAAAATAAGTTCAATTTCTTTCATTTTAAATGTCTCAAACAAATTTTCGTTCAAGGGAGATAACTTTTTATTCGTATGGCTCTTGGGTAGTTTTGATTTTTTTTTTTTCTGTTTTGGAAAAAGTCAGAAAATCGTTTAATAGACATGAAATTAAATTGAACTTCAATCTCATTTGATGACATATTTTATTCTAATTTCAAAACAAAACTTTTTATTTTATTTTATTTTTCAGATAAATATCTATAATTTATTGACATTTCAAGTTTGGTATTTATTCTATTGCACAAACCTTTTATGGTTTTTCGAACATTGAACTTCAGTCACAGGTGACGCTGTAACTTCAGTGGCACAAGAACTGTATAGTCTTCCAAGACTGCAATGCCAATGAATGGTGATTTATAGCTTTTAACAAATCAGGATTTTAATTAAACTGTTAATTGATATATTTTGTTCTTTTTATTGAAAATAAAATCCCTCAATCAGCCATTTATTTTAATAATGGCTAGCTCATGATTTTTTCTGGTATTTCCTCTTCTCTTCTTGGTCACAACTTTTACTATTTATGGCTGATTTATTTACAATTCTGACAACTTTCAAAAGAATGAGGGCTGCCCTTTTAGAATTTGCTTCACCCAAATGATAATCATTCCACTTTTTGTTTCTTCTGAAAAAATGTGTGTGTGTGTGTGGGGGGTAAGTAATTACCTCTACTTGATTGTCGTCTCTAATTTCCTGTTGAATATAGAACTGAATTCACAAATTTTAAATCAAAAAGTAAATGTATTGGTGTTTTTTTTTTTTTTTTTTTTTTTTTTTTTTTTTCTTCTTTCTCTCTAAAAGAATCATTCAATTGTAAAAATTTAAGCAGAAGTGAAAACCTTGTTAGTTTTGTGTCGGTGTTAAATGTCCAGTAAGAAGAGTAGGATTTAAAATTAAAAATCATAAAATTTGAATTCTTTCTGTGCATAATTTTTTTACATTACATTTTACATTAATTGAGTTCCATAAATAACTGAAATCATTTCTTCATAGAAATTAGAAAACTTTTCTAAATTATCTCTTTTCTTTCATTTCATATTCATTGCTTTTCATACTTTGTCTTTTGTGTCATATTAAATAGTTTCTTAGATTTACTGAGACAACTTCAGAAATAAATGCATTTTTTTTTCCTCCACTGTTAAAAATCGTTGGTCACTCCTTGTATCATTAATTTGTACAGGATTTATGGCAGAAACTCCTATCCCATTTATGAGGTAATTGTTCACAAATACTTAATTTTTCTCTTCTCTTCCCCCTTTAAACTCTTTCTCCAACATATATGGCTATTTGGACTTGGTGCATATTACAGATGAACCTTTTAGTGACGTTAAAGTTATTTTCATTTCAATATTTTCCCTCAACTCTACCAAAGAAACTAAAGATATCCTTCTTATATCAGATGAGCTTCCATCAAAATGGATGATATAACGAGGAACCTTGGAATACTAAATAAAATTACTGATTCTCTCAATTTTTTGAGATGAGGCTTGACAATTAGTATTATTCGGACTATTGTCCTCATCTTCATTGTTATCTGTACAATGTTTTGGCAGATATGCCCTCCGGCCTTCTTCAGGTATTACTTGTCAAGAAGGTTCCCAAGTTCGAGATGGACCCCAAGTCCGACAAGAAAAACCTGAAGAAGGCTGGAGGGCACAACAGCTGAAATGTTGTACAGATAACAATTCAGATGAGTCCAAATAATCCAAATACTAAAATTACTGATGTTATCAAGAAGTAAAGATTAAAGTGGTTTGATGGTATGAAAAGACAAAGCCAAGAATGTCAACTATTCATACAAGGACAATTTTACCAAGAGGACAACCATGAAATGGATTGTGTAACCTATGAAGAGAGTACACACAATTACTTCCTAACAGTAGAAAGATGTGGGGGGGGGGTTGTGGATAAATGAATGTTCAAGAAAGTAATTGATGTATGATGCTTGAATGTTAATCTTCAAAACCTGCTTATCTCCCCTTTCCATTTAGTTTTATTAAATGTCAAAGAAAATATCTTTTTGGAAATTTAAATATTTTCTATTCAGCTCTTTCCTTTTTATTCTTGTGTGTCATGAATGCAAAGTTTTTTTCTTTATCTATTTATTTATTTATTTTCTAATTACTGTGAGTTCTTGTCAAATTATTGAAATTGTCTTTTTATCAGTGTTTAATAGTTCTTATGGCTTGGTTTAAAATAAAGGAGGTATTTACCCAACTTATTGCCATGCATATGTCAGTCATAAGTGTGGAGAATCCAGTGCGGATCAAACTCTCTATTTAGTAATGGATTTGCAAGACTAGCCTGTTAACTATTACTCCATGATGGGACACCTCTGGTTGAAAATGAAGGAATGTCAAATTATTTTTTTATATTAATATTTTGATGAATGCTTAACTGAAAAATAAAACTTAGAAATTTATTAAATGAGTTAAATATTTTATTTAAATTTATTATTGACACCTTTTATTTTCTACTGTGATTTTTCCTGTTTAATGTATTTGAAAAGATTGGCTGTTTTCTTAGGATGATACAAGTTATTTCCCTTGATTTAAGAAATATTAACCTCCTTCCATATGAAAGGTAGAATGTGACACAAATCAAGTTTAAAATTGAGATCATCATACAAGGACAACAAATTTTCAGCTCTTTCAACATCACTTTAAATCAACTAAAATTTGTTGTCAATGATTTTTTGATTTTTTTTTTCATAACTATACTAATCTTCATCTCCTCTTTAATGAAACTGACAAAACAGATTTAAAATTAAAAATAGTCGATTGGTTTTTAATATTTTGCTTTTAATTTTGACTACTTGAATGTCATTTTATTTTTTCAGCCCGAGGAAATAACAAAAAAATGTCCTGACACTTTGTTCAATGGCAGATTTAACCTTCTTGGGGTTTCCAACGAAAA
This sequence comes from Doryteuthis pealeii, assembly GCA_023376005.1. Taxonomy (NCBI): domain Eukaryota; kingdom Metazoa; phylum Mollusca; class Cephalopoda; order Myopsida; family Loliginidae; genus Doryteuthis; species Doryteuthis pealeii. The sequence continues at coordinate 4,016,554 of CM042163.1, forward strand.
CAACAATAAATTAATGGCTAATGTTAATTTTAGATTGAAAAAATGGTAATCTGAACTAGTTATATAAATGAGAGTAACCTCCCGTTGTTTGTTTCACGTTGAGGAAGCCTTATGTTTTGGTGGGCCATTTTCATTTCACTGTATATCTACACTGAAAATACGAATTTGTTCAAATCAATACAACTGCATGTTTTTAAGATGAAAATATAAAATGTATTCTTAATAACAATTAAGTTCATTTCAAATAATGCATAAGCACAATTAAGAACACATTTTATGATATTTTCGTGTTAAAACATGTAGTTGTATTGATTCGAACAAATTCGTATTTTCAGTGTAGATTTATGGTGAAATGAAAATGGCCGACGAAACTATAAGGCTTCCTCAAAGTGAAACAAACAAGGAGAGGTTATTCTCATTTATGTAACTAATATTCAGATTACATGAAAATTTTATCCAGGTTATCAATTAAAAACTTTAAATTATTTGCCAATACAATTTTTAGTTCAGATTCTCATTATTTTATAGGGCTTGTAGATATTCAATTGTGAACACATTTGTTATACATTATTTGGCAGAAATAGCCCCCCCCCCCATTTAAAACTGTCATATTTGTGTGGTGCAAGTGAATTCAGGCAAGTGGCAATGGTAGTTCCATCTCGTGAATATCTTAACATTTAAAAAATAAATTTATAGTTGTTGTACCTGTATTTGCTGTTGAAACTTTAAGACTGGTAAATCTGTAATTGTTACACAGCTTTTTATGCTCATTTCATGTTAAGTTGGAAATGATGCTGTTCTGGATAGAAAATTAATACTGCTATTGGTTAAAAATTCTATCTGGGACAGCATCATTCCAACATAATGTGAAAAGAGCACAAAAGGCTATGTAGCAATTATTGACACCACTTTTTTAAAAAAGAAAAAGCATTTCAATAGCAAATGCACTGCATGCACCAGTCATCTTATCAATAAAAAAAAATATGATATGACATTATCTAGGTGGAGCTATAATTGCCACATGCCTAAGTTCATTTGCACCGCACCTTGTACAATAAAATTCCAAAAGAATAGACTATAAATGTGAATCTTTTACCTAAGAAGGTTCATGTTAACCTTGAATTAATTTTTTATTTCTTATTTTCTATTTATTTATCTTTTTTTTTTTTTATCTTTGTTTCAGTGTTTGAGAATCATTTTTTTAGATAAACAAATTTATTAAGTGAGTTTTATTTATTTAAAAAAAAAAATACAAACTTTAAATGCTAACTTAAAATTGTGAAAATCTAAACAGTTTGAGAGTTGTAATTTTTAGTGCAGGTAATACTTGAATATTTCAAAATGTTTGTCTGCTTTGTGGCTGAGTGAGTTGTATATTTTGGAAATTGTTACTTTTTATTTTCTAATTGTGATGAAAAATTCAAATTTTTACTTAAATTTGTTTGGATTTGAAAACTGAACAAATCTTTTTATAAATTGGGAATTTTTTTGGTGTAACGAAAACCAAATTTAATTTTGGAAAAGTAAATATCAAGTGTTCTGAAACAAAAAATGGACAGCATCTTTTTAATTCTACTGAATGAATTTAATTTTTTATCATTTACAAAATGCACAAATATTTTCCAAAATTTATTTGAAATATATAAAGATTTTATTTTTTTGTTCCTGAATAATCAAATATAATTTAATGTATGCATTAATCAACCTCCCATCTATAATACCAGTGTTGTATACTCTTTCTTCTATTATTCTTCTGCTCATCTTTGGTATCTTACATTCTTCTTCTAGCGTCTGGACTTCGTCTTGGGACTTCTCTTTATCAGAAGCCCTGTGTCATTGGTAGTTTTTAGATAATAATCCAAGTCTTCGATTTGCTTTAGATCATATTTTATTCCGAAATCCCCACCAGACTACCTGCGCAGATTGAGTACGGCAATGTGCTTAACATGACTTACCACTTTCGTTGTTTGGCCGATACTGACTAAAAACTCTTTCTAATCTAAACCGAAAGAGGGTCTTCTCCACCGGAAGGATCAGGATGAGGTCAAGCCTTGTCACTCAATCCTTCAAGGCCACTGGCTGCAACTTATAACAGCCATTTTGGTTTCTACACTACTGTAAATAAGTGTTAGGGTACTAACAATTATGTAACACCAGTTCATTGGCCGCTATGTAATATTTACAGAAGTTTAATTCCACTTTTATTTATCATCCAATAAATATTGAACTTTAGCATTTGGGCCGTGAATTTCCAGAATATTTCTCTCTGCACAATTTCTTAATTTTCAATGCCACTTGGTCAATCTCATACAAACATAAATATCAGTTTAGTAACAACAAGTATGATTGCCTCTATGATGAATGTATTTGCATTTCAGTCTTGGAAGACTATAATAAAGTTTTTGCGCCCCAGCGCCTCCTGTGACTGAAGTCCGATGTTTTTCAAACATTCTCTACCACAGATGTCGCATGTGAAGGCTGTGCCTGTGCTCTGTTGCTGCCACTTTCTTCTGGACCTCTTGGCTTCATGCTGTTGCACCAGGGTCGCTTCAGACATGAACAGTCCGCTACAAAGTGTTCAATAGCTACTTATTGCTATGATAGTTGTTTTATTTTCTCATCTTTTACTCACTTAAAAATAAATATACAATCAATTTTGTGGATTTGATTATAGATATTTATAATAATTCTTATAAAAGCATTTTGGAAAAATTGCAAAAGAAAATTCAAGGAAAACTATTGGAATTGCATTTGACTATCTGGACCAAGTATCCAATAAGCACCCCAAATCAAGTTAATGAAAGGTTCACATTTTAACACATCACTGGTTACTTCCACTTCCTAATTTTGTTAAACAAATGATTTTAATCAGAGGTTTATGGATGTTGAACTTACGATAAATTAAATAGATGGTTGGTACACACAATCAAATTAAAATTCAATAGCAAAATCTTTTTTAAATAGATAATTTTTAATCAGAAGTTTGAGTATTTTTCAGCGCATGATAAATAAATTTAAAAAAAGACTAAATACATTTTTATTCTAAAATAGTTTTTACTTAATCAGAAGAGAAATGCAATTGTTTATTTTTTTTTTTTTTAAATACAGTTTTTATTTGCAAAATATTTTTGTTTATTCAAATAAAAGGATGCTGTTCAGAAATAGTATCACAAAATTTGTAAAATTTGTTTTTGTCAGTGTTGGAGTTTTGGATATAAGGCATGTGGTAGATACCTACTCCTACTTATATGGCGGCCAGATACTTAACAGTCACATACAATATAACTTCAAAAAAATCATCTGTTCATTTATTTTTGGATATAAGGCATGTGGTAGATACCTACTCCTACTTATATGGCGGCCAGATACTTAACAGTCACATACAATATAACTTCAAAAAAATCATCTGTTCATTTATTTTTGGATATAAGGCATGTGGTAGATACCTACTCCTACTTATATGGCGGCCAGATACTTAACAGTCACATACAATATAACTTCAAAAAAATCATCTGTTCATTTATTTTTTTGGATATAAGGCATGTGGTAGATACCTACTCCTACTTATATGGCGGCCAGATACTTAACAGTCACATACAATATAACTTCAAAAAAATCATCTGTTCATTTATTTTTGGATATAAGGCGTGTGGTAGATACCTACTCCTACTTATATGGCGGCCAGATACTTAACAGTCACATACAATATAACTTCAAAAAAATCATCTGTTCATTTATTTTTGGATATAAGGCGTGTGGTAGATACCTACTCCTACTTATATGGCGGCCAGATACTTAACAGTCACATACAATATAACTTCAAAAAATCATCTGTTCATTTATTTTTGGATATAAGGCGTGTGGTAGATACCTACTCCTACTTATATGGCGGCCAGATACTTAACAGTCACATACAATATAACTTCAAAAAAATCATCTGTTCATTTATTTTTGGATATAAGGCGTGTGGTAGATACCTACTCCTACTTATATGGCGGCCAGATACTTAACAGTCACATACAATATAACTTCAAAAAAATCATCTGTTCATTTATTTTTGGATATAAGGCGTGTGGTAGATACCTACTCCTACTTATATGGCGGCCAGATACTTAACAGTCACATACAATATAACTTTCAAAAAAATCATCTGTTCATTTATTTTTGGATATAAGGCGTGTGGTAGATACCTACTCCTACTTATATGGCGGCCAGATACTTAACAGTCACATACAATATAACTTCAAAAAAATCATCTGTTCATTTATTTTTGGATATAAGGCGTGTGGTAGATACCTACTCCTACTTATATGGCGGCCAGATACTTAACAGTCAGATACAATATAACTTCAAAAAATCATCTGTTCATTATTTTTGGATATAAGGCGTGTGGTAGATACCTACTCCTACTTATCTGGGCATATAAGTAGGAGTAGGTATCTACACACGCCTTATATCCAAAAATAAATGACAGATTTTTTTGAGTTATATTGTATTTGACTGTTAAGTACTGGCCGCCATATAATAGGAGTAGGTTATCTACAACGCCTATATCCAAAATAAATGAACAGATGATTTTTTTAAGTTATATTGTATGTGACTGTTAAGTATCTGGCCGCCATATAAGTAGGAGTAGGTATCTACCACACGCCTTATATCAAAAATAAATGAACAGATGATTTTTTTTGAAGTTATATTGTATGACTGTTAAGTATCTGGCCGCCATATAAGTAGGAGTAGGTATCTACCACACGCCTTATATCCAAAAATAAATGAACAGATGATTTTTTTAAAGTTATATTGTATGTGACTGTTAAGTATCTGGCCGCCATATAAGTAGGAGTAGGTATCTACCACATGCCTTATATCCAAAAATAAATGAACAGATGATTTTTTTAAAGTTATATTGTATGTGACTGTTAAGTATCTGGCCGCCATATAAGTAGGAGTAGGTATCTACCACATGCCTTATATCCAAAAATAAATGAACAGATGATTTTTTTAAAGTTATATTGTATGTGACTGTTAAGTATCTGGCCGCCATATAAGTAGGAGTAGGTATCTACCACATGCCTTATATCCAAAAATAAATGAACAGATGATTTTTTTAAAGTTATATTGTATGTGACTGTTAAGTATCTGGCCGCCATATAAGTAGGAGTAGGTATCTACCACATGCCTTATATCCAAAAATAAATGAACAGATGATTTTTTTAAAGTTATATTGTATGTGACTGTTAAGTATCTGGCCGCCATATAAGTAGGAGTAGGTATCTACCACATGCCTTATATCCAAAAATAAATGAACAGATGATTTTTTTAAAGTTATATTGTATGTGACTGTTAAGTATCTGGCCGCCATATAAGTAGGAGTAGGTATCTACCACATGCCTTATATCCAAAAATAAATGAACAGATGATTTTTTTAAAGTTATATTGTATGTGACTGTTAAGTATCTGGCCGCCATATAAGTAGGAGTAGGTATCTACCACATGCCTTATATCCAAAAATAAATGAACAGATGATTTTTTTAAAGTTATATTGTATGTGACTGTTAAGTATCTGGCCGCCATATAAGTAGGAGTAGGTATCTACCACATGCCTTATATCCAAAAATAAATGAACAGATGATTTTTTTAAAGTTATATTGTATGTGACTGTTAAGTATCTGGCCGCCATATAAGTAGGAGTAGGTATCTACCACATGCCTTATATCCAAAACTCAAACACTGACAAAAACAAATTTTGTGATACTATTTCTGAACAGCATCCTTTTATTTAAATAAACATAAAAATATTTTGCAAATAAAAACTGTATTTTTAAAAAAAAATAAACAATTGCATTTCTCTTCTGATTAAGTAAAAACTATTTTAGAATAAAAATGTATTTCGTCTTTTTTTTAATTTATCATGTGTTGAAAAATACTCAAACTTCTGATTAAAAATTATTTATTTAAAAAAGATTTTGCTATTGAATTTTAATTTGATTGTGTGTACCAACCATCTATTTAATTTATCGTAAGTTCAACATCTCCATAAACTTCTGATTAAAATCATTTGTTTAACAAAATTTGGAAGCGGAAGTAACCGGTGACGTGTTAAAATGTGAACCTTTCATTAAGTTGATGATTTGGGGTGCCTATTGGATACTTGGTCCAGATAGTCAAATGCAATTCCAATAGTTTTCCTTGAATTTTCTTTTGCAATTTTTCCAAAATGCTTTTATAAGAATTATTATAAATATCTATAATCAAATCCACAAAATTGATTGTATATTTATTTTTAAGTGAGTAAAAGATGAGAAAATAAAACAACCATCATAGCAATAAATAGCTATTGAACACTTTGTAGCGGACTGTTCATGTCTGAAGCGACCCTGGTGCAACAGCAGGAAGTTAAGAGGTCCAGAAGAAAGTGGCAGCAACAAAGCACTGGCACATCAACATCTTCAGGGACAGCCTTCACATGTGACATTTGTGGTTGAGAATGTTTTTCAAACATTGAATTTGTCACAGGAGGTGCTGTAACTTCAGGGGCACAAAAACTTTATTATAGTCTTCCAAGACTGACAATGCCATTAAATTCATCATAGAGGAATAATACTTGTTTTTACTAAACTGATATTTATGTAGTATGAGATTGACCAAGTGACATTGAAAATTAAGAAATTGTGCAGAGAGAAATATTCTGGAAATTCACGGCCCAAATGCTAAAGTACAATATTTATTGGATGATAAATAAAAGTGGAATTAAACTTCTGTAAATATTACACAACAGTCAATGAACTGGTGTTACATAATTGTTAGTACCCTAACACTTATTTACAGTAGTGTAGAAACCAAAATGGCTGTTATAAGTCGCAGCCAGCGCCCTTGAAGGATTGAGTGACAAGGCTTGACCTCATCCTGATCTTTCCAGTGGATACCGTGAGAATCGGTGGAGAAGACCCTCTTCTGGTTTAGATTAGAAAGAGTTTTTAGTCAGTATCAGCCAAACCACGAAAGTGGTAAGTCATGTTAAGCACACAGCCGACTCAATCTGTGCAGGTAGTCTGGTGGGGATTTCGGAATAAAATATGATCTAAAGCAAATCGAAGACTTGGGTTATTATCTAAAAACTACCAATGACACAGGGCTTCTGATAAAGAGAAATCCCCAATGGAAGATCAGACACGAAATCCCCAAGACGAAGTCCAGACGCTAGAAGAAGAACCTAAGATACCAAAGATGAGCAGAAGAATAATAGAAGAAAGAGTATACCACTGGGTATTATAGATGGGAGGTTGATTAATGCATACATTAAATTATATTTGATTATTCAGGAACAAAAGAAAATAAAAATCTTTAATATATTTCAAATTAAATTTTGGAAAATATTTGTGCATTTTGTAAATGATAAAAAATTAAAATTAATTTAGTAGAATTAAAAAAAGATGCTGTCCATTTTTTGTTTCAACACTTGATATTTACTTTTCCAAAAATTAAATTTGGTTTTCGTTACACAAAAAAATTCCCAAATTTATAAAAAGATTTGTTCAGTTTTCATCCAACCAAATTTAAGTAAAAATTTGAATTTTTTCATCAAATTAGAAAATAAAAGTAACAATTTCCAAATATACAACTCACTCAGCCACAAAGCAGACAAACATTTTGAAATATTCAAGTATTACCTGCACTAAAATTACAACTCTCAAACTGTTTAGATTTTCACATTTTAAGTTAGCATTTAAAGTTGTATTTTTTTTTTAAATAAATAAATCACTAATAATTTTGTTTATCTAAAAAAATGATTCTCAAACACCAAAACAAAGATAAAAAAAGAAAAGATAAATAAATAGAAAATAAGATAAAAAATTAATTCAAGGTTAAATGAACCTTCTTAGTTAAAAGATTCACATTTATAGTCTATTCTTTTGGAATTTTATTGTACAAGGTGCGGTGCAAATGAACTTAGGTATGTGGCAATTATAGCTCCACCTAGATAATGTCATATCATTTTTTTTTTTATTGATACGATGACTGGTGCATGCAGTGCATTGCTTTGAAATGCTTCTTTTTTTTTTTTAAAAGTGGTGTCAATATGCTACAATAGCTTTTGGTGCTCTTTTTTCACATTATGTTGGAATTCATGCTGTTCCAGATAGAATTTTTAACAATAGCAGTATTAATTTTCTAATCCAGAAAGCATCATTTCACTTAACATGAAATGAAGCATAAAGCTGTGTAAAATTACAGATTTACCAGTCTTAAAGTTTCAGCAAATACAGGTACAAACCATGATCGTATAAACATTTTTTTTTTTTAAATGTCAAGATATTACGAGATGGGAACTACCATTGCACTTGCCTGAATTCATTGCACAACAATGACAGTTTTAAATGGGGGGGGGGGGATTAATCTGCCAAATGATGTATAAACAAATGTGTTCACAATTGAATATCTACAAGCTATAAATAATGAGAATCTGAACTAAAAATTGTATTGGCAAATAATTTAAAGTTTTTAATTGATAAATGGATAAAAATTTTCATGTGTAATCTGAACATTAGTTACATAAATGAGAGTAACTCCCTTGTTTGTTTCATTTGGAGGAAGCCTTATGTTTTGGTCAGCCATTTTATTTGACTGTAAATCTACACTGAATACGAATTTGTTTGAATCAATACAACTACATGTTTAAACACGAAAATAATCATAAATGTGTTCTTAATTGTGCTTATGCATTATTTGAAATGACTTAATTGTTTTATTAAGATACATTTTATATTATATCTTAAAACTGCAGTTGTATTGATTTGAAAAATTCGTATTTTCAGTGTAATATACAGTGAAATGAAAATGGCCCAAAACATAAGGCTTCCTCACGTAGAAACAAACAGGGGAGGTTACTCTCATTTATATAATAGTTCAGATTACTATTTTTTCAATCTAAAATTAACATTAGCCATTAATTTATTGTTGTTTTGTTGGAACCACGAAGGTTAAATTGCATTGAACAAAGTGTCAGGAATTTTTTGTTATTTCCTCGGGGAAAAATAATTGACATTCAAGTAGTCAAAATTAAAGCAAAATATTAAAAACAATCGACATTTTTAATTTTTAATCTGTTTTGTCAGTTTCATTAAAGAGGAGATGAAGATTAGTATAGTTATGAAAAAAAAAATCAAAAAAATCATTGACAACAAATTTTAGTTGATTTAAAGTGATGTTGAAAGAGCTGAAAATTTGTTGTCCTTGTATGATATCTCAATTTTAAACTTGATCTGTGTCACATTCACTTCATATGAAGGAGGTTATATTTCTTAAATCAAGGGAAATAATTCTATCATCCTAAGAAAACAGCAATCTTTTCAATACATTAACAGGAAAAATCACAGTAGAAAATAAAAGGTTCAATATAAATTAAATAAAATATTTAACTCATTTAATAAAATTTAAGTTTTATTTTTCAGTTTAAGCATGTCATAAATATTAATATAAAAATAATTTGACATTCCTTCATTTTCAACCAAGGGTGTCCCATGGAGTAATAGTTAACAGGCTAGTCTTGCAAATCCATTAACTAAATAGAGAGTTTGATCCGCACTGGATTTCTCACCTTATGACTGACATATCCAATGCATGGCAAATAGTTGGGTAAATACCTCCTTTATTTTAAACAAGCATAAGAACTATTAACACTGATAAAAAGACAATTTCAAATATTTGACAAGAATCACAGTAATTAGAAAATAAATAAATAAATAGATAAAGAAAAAAAACTTTGCATTCATGACCAAGAATAAAAAGGAAAGAGCTGAATAGAAAATATTTAAAATTTCCAAAAAGATATTTCTTGACATTTAATAAAACTAAATGGAAAGGGGAGATAAGCAGGTTTTGAAGATTAACATTCAAGCATCATACAATCAATTACTTTCTTGAACATTCATTTTATCCACAACCCCCCCCACATGTTTCTACTGTTAGGAAGTAATTGTGTTGTACTCTCTTCATAGGTTACACAATCCATTTCATGGTTGTCCTCTTGGTAAAATTGTCCTTGTATGAATAGTTGACATTCTTGGCTTGTCTTTCATACATCAAACACTTTAATCTTTACTTCTTGATACAAATTTCAAAGTAATTTTTTAGTATTTGGATTATTGGGACTCATGAATTGTTATTGTAACATTTTCAGCTGTTGTGACCTCCAGCCTTCTTCAGGTTTTTCTTGTCGACTTGGGGTCCATCTCGAACTTGGGAACCTTCTGACAAGTAATACCTGAAAAGGCCGGAGGGCATATCTGCAAACATTGTACAGATAAATGAAGATGAGGACAATAGTCCGAATAATACTAATTGTCAAGCCTCATCTCAAAAATTGAGAGAATCAGTAATTTTATTTAGTATTCCAAGGTTCTCGTTATATTCCATTTTGATGGAAGCTCATCTGAATATAAGAAGGATATCTTTAGTTTCTTTGGTAGAGTTTTGAGGGAAAATATTGAAATGAAAATAACTTTAACGTCACTAAAAGGTTCATCTGTAATATGCACCAAGTTCCAAATAGCCATATAGTTGGAGAAGAGTTTAAAGGGGGAAGAGAAGAGAAATTAGTATTTGTGACAATTACCTCATAAATTGGGATAGGAGTTTCTGCCTAGAATCCTGTAAAATTAATGATACAGGAGTGACAACGATTTTTAGCAGTGGAGGAAAAAAAAAATGCAATTTATTTCTGAAGTTGTCTCAGTAATTAAGAAACTATTAATATGAAAGCAAAAGACAGAATAGAAAAGCAATGATATTGAATGAAAGAAAGAGATAATTTAGAAAAGTTTTCCTAATTCCTATGAAGAAATGATTTTCAGTATTTTATGGCTCAATTAATGTAATGTATGTAAAAAAAATTATCGACGAAAGAAGTCAAATTTTATGATTTTTAATTTTAAAGTCGCTACTCTCTTACTGACATTTTAACAGCAGACCAAAACTAACAAGGTTTCACTTCTGTTAAATTTTTACAATGAATGATTTCTTTTAGAGAGGAAAGAAGAAAAAAAAAAAAAACAAAAAAAAACAAAAAAAAACACACAATAATTTATTTTTGATTTTAAATTTGTGAATTTCAGTTCTATATTCAACAGGAAATTGAGACACATCAAGTAGGGTTAATTACTTCGGCCCCACAACAACATTTTTTTCAGAAGAAACAAAAGTGGATGATTATCATTTGGGTGCAGCAGCTTTCTGTCTGTAACCGAAACTATATCACTACTCAAGTCACAATTCCCTTAATTATTTACGTCAATTTTCCATGATTTCATTTCTTTTAAACTTCAGTTATTAATAAATTGTTTACATTATTAATACTGTTGACCATATCTACGTACTAATAACATGCAATTGTATTTATATATACAACAAATAGCGGTTTACAATTTGAACGAGAAGGCTAATTTGCATATTGAAATTTAAATTTTATTTTAATAAATATGTGCTTGGTATTATTGATTTTCTAATTGCTTGTTTTTATCTTAAGAAATATAAACAAAAATCTCGAGGATAAATCTTAAAGAAATTTATTTACAAGAAGAAATAACTGTAATATTATCCTTTACTTCCTATTTTAACTAAATAGTTAAATTAGGAAAATTTATCAATGAAAGAGGGGAGTAATGGAAAATGATGGAATAGATAGTTTCAAAGTTGTTCTATTTTTCGATTATACCCCTCTGTTGCAGATCATTTTATCTACATTCTTAGTCAGTTTTCATTAGCCTTTCTAATTTAATATTTTTTATTATATCAAAACTTAAATACTTGCACCGCGTAGGTGCATATATTTGCTAGTATATATAATTTTTTATTTCTAGTCTTAGTTGTTTTGCTGTTCTGCTTTTTCGAAAGTGGAAAATTTTCGACTGAAGATTTCGCGAATGCTTTTAGCATTTCAGAAGAAATGTGGTGGGTGATCTGAGAATTTTGTATATCTGTCTTAGGTGTAACTTTTCTCCTGTGAAGGATATCCTGTCCCCGTCCCCCAGCTATGGGTTAAATAGTACCACTACTTTGTGGTGTGCGTGTTTTTACCAATCCCTCCGAACATAAAGTCAATTTCTTAAGCGGTGTTTAATAGGTTTGAATTTCAAGTTTTCCTTCTCCTAGACTCGTTGCCTAACCAGGTAAAGAGCCCATTCCACCCTACTATTTACTCATAGCAGGAAAGGAACCAGTTAGATGCATACCTTTTCCAAGGGTATTAGCGCTACATGAAATGCAAACGCCTCGGCCAGGATTTGAATTCGTATCACAGATACCATTTCCTTCAACGCTAACCATTATAACACGCGCTTCCTACAC
>CM042163.1:4031398-4083898 GCA_023376005.1 Doryteuthis pealeii
ATATATATATCGCCAACTCATCGTATGAGTAGCACAGGGATCTGTGTGGTAAAGCGAGGAGCTGATGGCTGGTAGGGCGCCACACCTCAAACGCTAAAATAATCTTCTTGGTCAAGCGCTAGTAAAAAGGGGATAGACTCCCTCGCTGGCTGGCTGGTACCGACATTAGGCCGCCCCGACCATATATATATATATATGTGTGTGTGTGTGTGTGTGTGTGTGTGTAGAAAGAGGATTGGAGTGATTCCGACAGAATGTGGTGGAGATGTGAGGAACACGAACAAAACTCGGACAAAAGTGTGTTGTATATATTTCGCCAGAGCATTGAGCTCGACATCATCAGGCGTTTTAATGAATTATCAGGTTATCATACAAGTGTTTTATAGAAGGTGAAGTGTAGCGGGAGGAGGTGGATAGGAGAGGAGGTCAAGTGGGTGGGTAAGCGTGAGGAGAGGTTTTGAATGGTCAAACAGGAATTATTGGAGAGGAAGAGAAGGAAATCAGAAGGGCAGAGAGATAGAGATAGTGAGGAGGGAGAAAGTAGAGAGATATATTGTAAAAGAAGCAGGTTATGGGTGGAGGTGTGTGGCCTTCTTCATCTTTCAACGAAAATCTAGGGGAGTAAACCCCGAAAATAAATCAGGATCCGGAGTCCCTAAGGTGGTGTGATGCTGAAATCCAGTGCTACCCATCAACTCCTGCGACACTACCGTTGCCAAACTATATTGTCTCCTCACATTTCCTTTGGATAACAACGGCAGTGTGGAGAGGGGCATTTGCTGCAAGGGCAACAGCTCATCCTCCATATGAAACCACGCAGGCTATGTAGTTAAATAAAACACTTTGACACTACTCCATCGTCTCTCAGTAGATAGAAATTGCTGGAGAAGGCAAAGCAAAAGAAGAAAACGATAGATCACCGAACCTCATCTCCTCTTTTCACCCTCAACATCACCCGGTAGAAACGACTAGAAGCGGTACTCTTTCAGTGTCTAAGTAGCAGTAAATTTAGTAGTGTGGCCTCTTTTCGCTATTTGACTGTTAGTTAATTTTCATAGAATTTCCCGCCCTGTCGGCTGGGGCGTTAGAATGCTCCGACTGCTCCTCTGCAGAGGGGCGAGACTCCCCCAATGGGGCCACCTGTTGGCCGTGGGTGGCGACCAGTGATGCTTAAGGATAGAGCCCAGGTGGATGAGCAATTCATGACATGCAATACTCCACTTTGGCCATATCTTGGGCTAGACGGGCGGTCGGAGAGGCCCCCTCCGATCAATCGGCTGGTCACGTCAAGCCCTAGCACCTATATGATTTTCCCAACCCTATTGCCCTCATGGCAAGTCCCAACCCCATTTTATCATATGGATGCTAGAAGGCGGTGGCTGCGGGTCTACATGTCCTGGGAATTACGTTAAACTCTATCGGATGGTGAGGTTCCAGTTTTGGAGGTTTGGGGAATGTGGAGCACCCCTTCATCACCATTGCTCCCTGGTCCACTCTGACCCGGAGTGGTAGTACCTGTTAGGGTCCCATCTATGGGTTAAATAGAAAAATGTATTTATAAAAAAAATGTATTATCCATTAAGAATTGATTTATTTCAAAACTTTATCGGCATTAAATGACCCACTGAGGTTGATATGCCGTAAAACAAAACAAACAAACAAACATAGAATTTCTTTTTTAAAATTCTTTTTTTCTTTATATAACTTGTTTTTGGTTACGTTAAATTTCAATTGATTTGATAGTGCGAAAATGTAAACATTGTTTTCGTTCATAATTTTCATTATTTCCGTAAACTGAAAAAAAACTTTTGAAAAACATCAGGAGTTTTTAAAAATAATGTTTCTTCTTTTGAATGGTCCAAATATTTTGAAGATAATATTAGCGTTTATTCAAGTTTTATTCAAGTATTTGTTAAATATAGGAGAGGGGTAAATTTGATACGGCAGATTGGACATCTCTATTGTACATTATGTTTTAGTATATTATCTCAAAATTAACGATTCCCCCCTGTCGACCAGGCTTAGAATAGGAATGTTGCAAATTCATGCAACGGAAGATGAACTTTCCGGTCAAAAGACAAAATAGAAAGATGAAGAAATATATATAAAAAAAGGAAAACGGAACACTCCTCTTCCGGTCAAGAAATAGATAAAAGAAAAATATAAAATAAAGGAAGTTGTCCGTTATCAGATCAAAAGATAAAAATGCATATGCATATTTAGCTGATGTAAAGACCGGATCAAAAGATAAAGATGCGTAGGCGTATTTATCGATATAAAGGTCAGAGGATTCGAGCCGACAGGCAGACCCCAGTCAGCAGCCAAGAGGACAACATAGAAATATGAAGAAATATATAAAAAAAGGAAAATGGAACACTTCTCTTCCGGTCAAGAAAAAGATAAAATAAAAATATAAAATAAAGGAAGTTGTCCGTTATCAGATCAAAAGATAAAAATGCGTAAGCATATTTAGCGGATGTAAAGATCAGATCAAAAGATAAAGATGCGTAGGCGTATTTATCGATACAAAGGCCAGAGGATTCGAGCCGACAGACAGACCCCAGTCAGCAGCCAAAAGGCCAACCTCGCGTCTCCCGTCAACAAACACCCCTCGGTCATTCATTGTGAATACTCGCCGCCTTTGCCAGCCACCCGGCATTTTCATTGTGAAGATCTACGCCCCTCACTACCCAGAAGCCGAAGAAAATAAAGACGGGTCATATTTTTATATATACGTGTCTATTGTTAATTGAAGTCCAGTAGCAGTCGGCTATACAACAGGATGATTGTATCCGTTTCACAAGGGTAATTACCTCCCAATAAAAAGGGCGTGTCCTGAGTATGACACTAAACTACATGTGGTGGTGAGGCTCCAGTTCTGGTGCTCTGGGGAATCCGGAGCACCCTTTCATTGCCGCTTATGGTCAAGTTACGTTGAAAGTACCGGTTCTCGCTAGATCACCGAAGTTAAGCAGCGATGATCTTATTCAGCGAAGGAATCTATCCCCTTTACCCTAACGCTAAATCGGTGAGTGTTGGATTATTTTGTGATATAAACCGTGCGACAATACACCACTTAAATTTATAGACTATCCGAGGTCAAGTGGTTTAAACCTCAGCCAATCAACAACCCGAATGCGTGGCTGGTTTACTACTTAATCACTGATACCTAGAGACGTCCATTTGTAATCATTGACGAAGGACCTGCAAGACTGAGGAGCACCAAGGAACAACCAAAGGATTCTTTACCAAGGATCGCGCTCTGCTTAACACAAAGGGTCTCTGCTGGACAAGTGCTCTTGCTTGAAGCCTAAAGGATGGCCACTAAAATCCTAACAGGGAGATTGTTTATGCTTGGATTGGAGCGTTGCACCTACCATCTCCTCTCAAATTTATCCCACATATCCAAGCTGCGCTGCTCATGCGCTGAGTGTGCGAGGGTCGATATCGATCCCGGGACCTTCTAGTTCCTCCGCGGATGCTCTACCGACTGAGCTAGTGTGGTCGATCAAATTCAATTGTCTGATCCAATTCAGTTATCTAATCGAAACGGATCCAGATATTATCACCTGATTGTGGAGTCTACACCAAGATAGAAAATTAACGATAGCCCGCCCAAACTCATTATGGCCATAGAATCGTGGTACCTAGCGCTGGAAAGTGGACCATGCCCGAAGCCATTTTCGCCCACACTGTTTCCTCGGTTGCATCGAGGACATTAGATTCGAGTTCATTGTTGTACAACAAGCAATATTACAGACGACCGACAACCAAACTTTATTTGATCGTTTGCTGTAACTGACTGAGATTACATAGACTTCTAAGCTATAGTTACTATGAGACCATCAAGAGCATTTTCGAAAGGGAAAAGAAAGTTTAAAAATATCGGGTGATCCAAAAAAACTGACTTTTTTTGAAAGCCAGGCCATTTTTTTTTTGGGGGGGGGCACGCTATATAATATATATATATATATTATATATATATATATATATATCTTTTTATATACATCTTTTTTTTACTTACAATATATATATATATATATAATATATATATATATATATATTATATATATAATATATATTAACCGTTTTGATTTAAAACACGAAAGAATTTACTCTGACGAAGTTTTTTTTATTATTATTTAAAATAATACTTGATAGAATACATGTGTACATGGATAAACTGCTGACCGAAACACGTGTCAGTAAAACAAAATAAAAAATTAAATATATTTTATCAGTTAGCATTTTTTCTTTATTTTTCATTTCAACACATACACACACACATACACACACACACACACACACACACACACACACACACACAACACACACATATATATATATATATATATATATATATATATATATGTTGACACAAATAAAGGCCTGACGTTAAAAAACTCTGTTTTTTGGATTATCCCGTACACCCTTTTTTTATTTACTTACAATTAACAATTAAAATTCAAACATAAGCTTTAGAAAAAAAAATATTTTTAACTTTTGTACATTCTTGAAAACAATTTTTTTTTCAATTGTATTTCCCTTATTTGTGATTATTAAATACAATTCGTCTTGGGAAACGATTTTTGGACGGTATACCTCTGAGGTTGCCACATTTGACCACCTTGCCACGGTGAGGAGGGGTTGGACTTTAGGGTGGGAGGTCTTATCATATTTGAAACAATCATCGCTCCTTTACACAGATTAACGAGAAATATAATGAATCTACATGACCGTGCCCCAACTTCACGATCGAGTCCCGGTAACTCGACTATGGCTGGAATGTACGCTGGCGCAAAGGTTGGTTTCGGGCTAGAATGCTCATCTGAAGGGATTGTTCTGATAACCAGTGGTATTGGGGCAGCAACCCGGCTAAAGGGGTTCTGGTGAAAGTTCTAACGGTGTCTCCATCATCGTCAGGAATCAACGACTTTTGGTATAATTGTCTCTGCGTTTGTGGAAAATCGGCGGCAAACAAGAGTACTTCCTTCCCCGACCAGGAGATGCATGCGGGGTTCGGGGACCGCTTGGGAATTTCCTAATTGTTGTCACTCTTTAAACACAATTAAATGCTCACCCTGTTGGTGAAACTTAGAATACGCTGACTGTATCCCCTGAACAGGGCTAAAATATCCTCAAGAAAGGGTCCCCTGTGTATAATATTAAACTGCATCCTATGGTCAGGCTCCTGCCCTCTGGGGGAACTGACAACCCCCTTTACTCTAAATATAAACATCCTACCCCCAATGCTTTCAATAGTCAAATTTACAAGGTCAAGTCAAGAACCCGAAAGTCTATTTATAAAATTATCTGAATAAATTGCAGTAAATCTCTTCCATTTCTTGCAAATATACGAGTCAAGCCGATATTCTCGAATAGGACATATCGGTTGAAATAAATTTATAACAGCTAATCTGACTGATATCTAAGCTTTTTCGTTATCAATTACATCGTCCATATATATATATATATATCTTAGAAAGGAAGGAAAAACTCAACACTGTAATTCAATAATAAATTTATTTCGACCAAAATTGGATTCTATATGAATCTAAGTTGATTTAGTATAGCTCCCTAAAATTCAGTCTCATCAGATGGAAGATCAAGGTAATTACCTAATAATTTATTATGGAATTACGGTGTTGAGTTTTTCCTTCCTTTCTAAGATAAATATTGCTCTGAATATAATCTAAAAAGTTTACTATACATTGAGCTCTCTTTAGTGATTTAAAGATTCACTGTATTTATACATACTGGATCATACAATAATAATACAGTGTATCTTAGAAATCATATATAGAATCATCCCTTACTCGGATAATCGGTGTTATAACAAATATAAAGTGCTCAATACATAAGTAGAGTGGATTTATTATTATAGGGTGTACAGAAATAACATACTTGAGTTTCACCATTAGGATCTTCAGGGTTAAATCCACTGAATTAATCAAGATATTAATTACTGTTAACTGCGGGAGTTCATGTGATTATTGATCAATATCTTGATTAATTCAGTGGATTTAATCCTGGAGGTCCTTATGGTGAAACTCGAGTAGGTTATTTCTGTACACACTATAATATTTTTATATATATATATATATATATATATATATATATGAGAGAGAGAGAATTGATAAAGAAAAAGCTTAAATATAAATGATGATAATAATGAAATTTATTGTTCAGGTGCACCACAACTCATCAAAGTTCCATGTATAGTACATAGAATAATGTACTAATGTCAGGAAAAGGAATATTTTAATGGTTATAAATTTATTTCAACCAAAAGATTCTTGTCTTTGAGAATCCCTGGCATCCTCAGAACATCGACAATAAAAAAAAATGCATTTTTTTTATTATTGAGGAAATTCTGAAGATGACAGTGATTGTCAAAGACAAGACTGTTTTGGTTGAAATATATTTATAACCATTAATATGACTGATATTTAAGCCTTTTCTTTATCAATCCTATAAGTATTGCTCTGTATATAATTTTCAAATTATTATACATTAAGATCTCCATGTAGTGTACAAATTTTAATATAGTTATATTAAAAAAAAGTCCTAAGAGTACTTTATCTGTGTTAAGGAAAGCCTTGTAATTTTAGCATAATCAGCAGCCACCAGCAAATTTCCTTACAAAACACATGCTTTATATATATATATATATATATATATATATATATATATATATATAAGAAATGAGTATAAAATCTAACAATGTAAATATGTAAAAATTTGGGGAAAAAAAAACAAGAGAATATGTTGAAAATTGATATTCTTGAAGCCGACACTATAATGTTTCAGTTTAATTTAAACCATCATTATAAAATTCACCAACAGAAAAATCTAGTATAAATAAGAAATATAAAAAAGTAATAATTATGATAATTATTGATATAATTCCTGACCATTGACAATGCTTTTCTTTAAAAAAAGCACAACATACAGGTTGAATATTAAACTTTCTAGATAAACAAATTTTTGGACAATAATTTCCAAATTTTATTTTTAATCTTCAGAATATTTCTTTTATTGTCAGACATATTTTATTTGTTAGTGTAAAAAAAAAGAAAAAAAGATGACCCATATTAAACAGGAACATTGTGGAGTGATGGTAATGTTAGTGGGCAGGAAAACTGAAACTGTATATTGGATATGCAACCCTGATTCTCTAGAGGAATGAGGAAACCATCTGTTTGGATTCTTTCTTTCTTATGGGGTGGGGGAGGGGGCGATAGGGGGGGTGATGCTGGCCTGGCGACATCATTTGATAGGAGGACTCACTGGTTGAATACATTATTAAAAACCCTCAGTCGGCCATTATAATAATTTGGTTGTGTTGGAGAGCTCATTACCTGGTCAAAGGCTGGGATTTGATCAACACCAGCGGGGTTGACCTGGCTGAAGTAGTATGATGTTGAAAGATCCAAAACTGCTAAGGATCACCGGATTACATCCACAGCCATGTGCATCATCCAAATGGATTTCTTGATATTATTTTAGTCTCTCTGTTTTTACATATCAACAGAATTTCTTTATTACTAAACATCACATTATTAAAGGGAATAAAAGTTCTCTCATAAATCCTACCCATGATAGCACGCCTTACATAAACAGCCAGTAAGTCGTCAGGGTAGCCTAAAGTCGGTATCAGCCAGACAGCGAGGGAGTCTATCCCCTTTTCACAAGTGCTAGACCAAGGAGATTGTTTGTGCATCTGAGACAGAGTGCCACTCCTACCATCAGATCCTCACTTTACCGCACAGATCCCTATGCTATTCATACGCTGAGTTGGTGAGGGCCGGTATCGATCCAGGAACCTCGTGATTCCTAACCAAACGCTCTACCAACTGAGCTAAGCCGGTAGTTGTAGTAAAAACAATCATTGTGATCTTATTATAATGGAAATTTGGTGTCTGTCTGTCTGTAACCAAAACTATGTCACTATACCATCAGAAATTGCATACCTATATGATTTTCCCAACTCTATTGCTCTTATGGCAAGCCCCAACCCTTTTTATCATATGGGTGCTAGAAGGCAGTGACTGAGGGTCTACATGTCCTGGGAATGACGTTAAACTCTATCTGATGGTGAGGTTCCAGTTTTGGAGGTTTGGGGAATGTGGAGCACCCCTTCATCACCATTGCTCCTTGGTCCACTCTGACCCAGAGTGGTAGTACTTGTTAGGGTCCCATCTACGGGTTAAATAGAAAAACATGAGTTGATAAACAAAATTGTATTATCCATTAAGAATTGACTTATTTCAAAACTTTATCGGCATTAAATGACCCACTGAGGTTGATATGCCGTAAAACAAAACAAAACCAAGAAATTGCATAAGTTTATCAATAAGTATTTAATTTATAGTCAAAATCCTTAATACATAGAATAGAATAAATCTTATTTATTAACGATGTCTCAATGAAAATCTGAGTTAGATTTGCCTCAAAACAACCCATGTTATTAGTGTGTTTAAAATCCTGCAATGTATCTTATATATCACTAAGAAATAAAGGTTTACATAATATATAGTGTGGTTAATTTGCATACTGGTTTTAACAAATAATTACTTGGTGTTATTGATCTCTGATATTATTGGTTTGTTCTCCAACATATTAAAATCAATCCTATGACTGATTTTATATAGAAACCAATTAAAATAAGTAATCTTTTTATATGAATTCTTATTCAATTTCAGTAGTCTTTCTAATTTAATATATTTCATTACATTAAAACTTAAATACTTTCGCCCAAAGTGCATATATTCTTGCATAGAAGTATGGGGCGCCTGGTAAGAATTGAACTCACTCTCAATGGTCTGCTAATCTATCTCACTAACCATTACACCATATGAGGTGCCCATATTGGAAACCATATAACTGTTTAAATATAAGATCATTATTAAATAGAAATAATTAGTTGAAACTGTGTCCATTTCTTACAATGATAACCATTGCACTGTGGGTGCCTCTCCTTCTTTTTTTCTTGTAGAGAATCTGATACAATCTTTTTTTTTTAATTTGGCACTAGAACCTCAGAACACTCAGGGTAATGCTCTATCTGTGATTCATATTCTTAAGTAGAGTCAGAAGATTTGATGAGACTTGGTCATCATTCTTAAAAACTGAGCAAAATGAATGACAATTATTAAAAAGTTTTTTTATTTTTTTTATCTTACAATTTGAAAATCTCCAAATATTCATTTCCCTTTTTGTTGTCGTCATCATCTGCTGCTGTAATTCCGTTTCCTGTTTCTTGTGAGGGTAACACAAATTCCCAAATCCAATTCCCTCACCCTAACGGCAAGATTGCAAGCGGTTAGAGATTCTTGTTGAAACGGTTGACGCTAAGTAATACAGGAAACTTGCACTCAGCTTTTTTACAAGTGCAACGTTGGCGTTTCTAATTATTATTTTCATTCTTGAAATCATATTAATTCACCAGTGACAACAGTTGCTTTATAGAATTATGCAAGGAGAGTTGATTATTTTCAGTTGAACTTTTTTAGAATCCGATAAAAAAAGTAGAAATTCTAATGAATTTTGACTTTCTCAAATTGGGTCATAAAAATTGTGAAGATTTGTAAAAAATTATTGCTATTTGTATTCAAAAAAAAAAAAAAGAAAGTAACTCTATATTAGGATACAAAAGTGTGTGTGTGTGTGTGTGTGTAATTTATTGCATTTATAATTTTCTGTTATACAGAAAGAAATATTTGGATCATTTTTTTATAGGAAAAAAAACCCAGTGAAATTAGATAGAAAGTATCTAATTATCTGCCCTTGGCTAGAAATGTTGAGACTTGAACGAAGCAGGTTTGTTATAGAAAGCCACAATCAGAGACAGGTAAATATAAAAGCAAAAAATTCCCATATATATATATATAAAGTGAAAAATATAACAAAAGTCATTTGGCTATTAGTATATATCTATTTATCAATATATAAAGGCCAGTTGCGTATATGTGTATGCCTGGAGGAAACTTTGAAAATAAAACAATTAACGACAAAGTAAATATATATACACATTAAATATCAACAGAGATTGTTTTCGTGCAAAAATAATGAAGATTTTATTCATATTTGGAAAGATATTTTAAAATTAAAATTTGTATAATAACAGAAGGGAAAGTCATTAACACATTTTTTTTCCTGCTTTGAAATATAATATTGATTGATTGAATTAATCACCCCATTTATATTTTATTTTTCAAAAGTTGGAAATTATTGAATTAAAATTTCTTAGTATATTTTTATATGTCATTCCATTTAGCCAGGCGAAAGAATTCCTGTCGTCTCACCAAGTCTTTTTTATGTGGAGATTTTTATGGGGCATGCAGTGAGGAACAAACTCATGATAAATAATAATGGATCTACAAAAGTAACTTTTTTTTTATCTACCCTCTACCCAGGCGATGCCGGGTAGCCGCTTCTAGTATTAATATAATAGCCAAATGACTGGTTGTTAAGTTTTTTTCACTTCTATTGGTGTGTATATACTGCTCTGTATGAAATGATATAATTGTCATACATTGAGCTCTTCTGAGGACTTTAAGGAATCTTCAGATGCGTCTATGGGTGTGCAAACCAATTAAAAGCCACCAAATAACGCCCACACAAGAAGAAAAAAGAAACAGGGTCACAAAATGCAACCGTCCACACACCACACACCAGATGATACAACTACTATAAAAACAACCAGGCCCGGCCAGTCATACTCACGTTCTGTAGAAGAGAAGTTAAGGATCTCAAAAATTAAACAAATAAAATGAAACTTAACTATTCAAAACTGAGTTTCTTATATTTTATTCCTAATGCTTCACACCAAA
Source organism: Doryteuthis pealeii (assembly GCA_023376005.1). Taxonomy (NCBI): domain Eukaryota; kingdom Metazoa; phylum Mollusca; class Cephalopoda; order Myopsida; family Loliginidae; genus Doryteuthis; species Doryteuthis pealeii. The sequence continues at coordinate 4,042,234 of CM042163.1, forward strand.
GCCCAAACAATATATATATTATAAATAGACATGTATATATATATAATGTGTGAGTATATAAGAAGGAAAAACAACAAGGCTTACAAACTTATGTTTATGAAAAAAATTCTTCCTCCATAGATGATAGCCGCAATGATGGTCTGATGAATTAAATGAAGGTATTCTTTGGTTGGTTGATGGATTTCAATGCCATGTCAATCTGTCTTGGGTTATTTTATGCCTAGAGGTTAGGTAATCACATTCTTTAAGAATAATCAATGTTATGAAATGAGCTATAACCAACATTCTCAAATTATCCAAATCAAATATTGAAAATCCTTTGCACCAATTTGGTTATGTTCTAGTATTGTGCTAGTTGGTGTGCTGACATGTTGTGCATTACTTCGTTTGTGTGTGTAATTTGATTGCTGTACAGATGAATATGCAATGTAGTTTAATTTGGGAATTAATGTTTTATGAATTTGAATTGGGCCTAGATAACTGTGACGGAGAACGAGAAAGGAAAAAGATCGAACTCTCGTCCTCCCGCATGCAAAAACAAATGCGATTTGGGCATTGGACGGACGCAAGGTTCGACTGATGTGCCCGGATGTTTGGGTAAATATGTCCATAAATAACAAGTGAGTCGAGTGCTGGGAGTCAGCAGCAGCAGAAGCAGTCGACAACGACGACGACGGGCTTTGCGAACGACCCAGTAAAGAAATGGATTTTAGTCCAACAGAAACAAAACTAAATAGGAATTGCGATTTTGAACTGTTAAAGCGTATTTTGACTACGACGACGGATTTTCCAGCTGCTAGACGAAGACGAAGAATGTGTTGACCAAAAGAAAGTCTGGCTTGTGAGAAGACGGTGAACTCGCTTGTTTTTGGTTCCCCCCTCAGCAGAAACTTGTTGATTCGAATATCTATTTCCCCACCCCCCCCCCTTCTATAGTAACCAAAACTATTTGTTATGCAAAAGGTCAGAGTTCAGTTGAAGAAATTTCACTCATGTTGCAAGAACCTAGACAATTGCGTATAGTTAGACAAGCCATAAACAATGGATTTCAAGAGTGTGCTGTAAGCCATAGCTTCTAATGGGGCCACCTGTTGGGCATGGATGGTGACCTGTAATGCTTGAGGACAGGACCAGTGTGGCTGAGCAATCTGTGAACTAGTATTAAGTGGTCCTCTTGACAAGTAACACTCCACTTTGACCTTCCTTTACTTGAGCGAGATATCGGTTGGAGATATTATATAGTATTATATATCTATATAGTTTGTTTTATTTTAATACATATTTAAAGTTTACATTTCAAATTTTTTATTTTTGATTAAAAATAAAACAATGAATTTGATGATTTTACTTACTTAGGGTACAAACTCGCTGACATTGAATTTTTTACTCCCACCCCTCAGGCAATATGTTTCAAAAATCTATTTTTACATCGCCCGGAGGGTGTTTTTTTTATTTTGTACTAGTTTCTATAATGTTGGAATATTATTGAAGAATTAACAAAACAACCAAAGAACTAAACCTACAAACTGCATCACCCTTCAACCAGATCAACAACGGGTGCTTTCTGTTGAACCTACAGCAATCAGATCAGCAGATTCTCGATGCCATGTGGAAGACCTATCAGGGACAATGATTGATAGGGACAGATGGTGAGAGAGAGTCATGTGTATCTGTGCTGTCACTATGACCTGATGATGATGAGTTATTTGTGTTGAAATATTACAATGAACAGTTGACATAAATTGCTCAATTTTCAATTAATCAAAATAGTTTTTGCTAATTAAGAAAGGAAATGACATTCTGTTTAAGATTGAAAAATTCCTTGCATCTAATTATCTTAGGAGTTTTAATAATAAGACATAATCTGATTTAGTTGAAGAGAGAGACAAGTAACGTTTTGGATTAAGACTCAATCACCAGATTATCTTAAGGAGAATCTCCCTATGGCGTAGCGGTTAACATACTCAATAATAATGAAATTTATTGTGTACAGTGCTTAGGTGCAGTCTCACAGGAACATGAATAGCATACAGTAATAATATACATGTATGTGTACAGTGCTCAGGTGCACGACAACTCATCAAAGTCTCATGTCTAGTACACAGAATAATGTATTAGTGTCAGGAACATGAATAGCATACAGCAATAATATACATGTATGTGTGCGCATATGTGGAGGGGGGTATCAGGTATAATGTTGGTGGATTACAGGAAGCATGGAGGCTTTGGAAGATGCAGTGTTTTGGCAGCCTACAACGTATCCAGGCAGTTTATTCCATGCATCGGCAATTCTGAGCGTGAAAAAAATGTTTCCAAAAGTCATGTGAGCTATGCTATTTTCTGACTTTGTAGGCATGCCCACGTGTGTTAAAAACGTGGATATCAAAAAGTTGCTCATGGTTGCTGTTGTTAAGATGATTAATGACTTTATGAGCGTTTACCAGGTCAGTTGCCAAACAACATCGTATTGAGTTTGAACTTCAGTCTTGCTATTACATTCACTTTTAGACTGATACTCTTGGGAAAGGTATGAACCAAACACAGATTATCTGAGAAGAAAAATATTGCAAATAACTGCAGATGATCCTAATAACAGATTTTTCTCCAAATTTGTCTTTTTGATGAAATGAAAATTTATTAAATCATTACTCTTGGAATTTCACTAAACTAGTAGAAATGGATTAAAGTAACTTAAAAATAAAATAAAATAAATAAATAAATAAATAAAAATACATATATATGTGTGTATATATACGAACTGAACAAATAATTGAGTTGGTAATAAAGACATCTAGACAAGGTTAAGATACAAAGTATTTACGCAATTTATGAATGAACTTATTTCAGAGTAAATCAGTTTAAGCAAAAAAAGCGTAGATAAATAACGAACACTAAAACAGTAAACAAGAATTGAACATATCTAAGCGTATGCGATTTAAATATGAAATTTGCTAGATTTATGCAATAGATAATAATAACAATAATAAAACAATTCAACAATAACAACAATAATAATGAAGAAATAGTTTGTTTTTTTAAAGAAGAAAAAGAAATCATTACTTCCCTTGTTTACTTTTAAAAAACGGTAGAAATGTTAAGCTTTCTTAGAGCACAAGAAAAAGACGTCCGATCAGATCGACTGTAGCGTTCTTCATTATTATTTCACCATTAGATGCAGTTTAAACAGGAAATTAGAGAGACCATTTTGTTTATTTGAATTTAGTTTCCAAAAATTGTCCTGTCATAAAAAATATAAAAAATAAAAATAAAAAAAAAGAACTTTTATTGATTCACCCGAAACAAATTCAGAATAAAACATATTCTTTGTTATTTATTGTTTGAAATATTCTGGTTTTGAGTTGAGTCAAATTTTAAAAGTTAGAAAAGTTCATAAAGACGTTGTTAATATCTTTGCTATTTATTGTGAATAAATTGATTCTCAATAAAAAAAAAGGTTAAAATGAAATTGAATCAATGGCCAAGAGATTTGATTTTTGACAACGGCAGAATATGGTATAAATTAGTTTCCTGAAATTGTCCTTTTATTGTTGATTTGTCTTTTGAATCATTTGAGATTCATTGGAGAAATGCAATCAAATATTTTCTAATCATCAGATGCATCATCCAACCAAACTGCAAATTAATACAAATAATTAATCTTATAAAAGTCTTACAATAATTGAATTTGTACAACTCAAAGTTCTTGTTGCATTTAAGATATGATAATTGGATCCAACATTATGAAAATGTGTAATAAAAATACCAAATACTCTGGAGAGGATCGATGGGGTATAAATGATTTAAATGGGGGTTTTACAGGTTTAAAGTAGCTTGGATATTCTGGTTGTGTGTTCTTAGGGTTTTTTGTTTTAACCCCATCTCATTGGGTGGTTGCGCTGAAAACGAAGGAATGCAAAAAAGGAAAGAGACAAGGACAGGAGGTAGTTTTATGACTTAGGCTTTATTGCCCGGGTCCTAGTCGCCTGTAGCAAGGGAATATCTCCCTGGCTAGTAGGTGCAACTAGACCCAACTACGGCCGAGATATTCTTTTGGGGGTAGGGAGTCAGTCCTTTTTGTCGGACATGCACGGAGAGTTCTTCCGGTGAAGGCCCCATGGGAGTTTGTTGTTTTTTTTTTTTTAATTCTAATTTTATTTTCGTTTTATTTTAATCCCCACAAATCTCACAAAATTCACCCCAAACAAATCCAGTTTAAAACATATTCAAACTTTACTTTATGTTGTTAAAAATATTCCATTGAATGGTCAGTACTATACTAAGCTTTTTTTTATTAAGCTCTATTTAATAAAGTGTTACTTAAAGTTAAATAAGGCGTTATATATATATATTTTGGGGGATATGTGCTTAATTGAAGTCATACCTAATTTTGAAAATTAATTAGTTAATAATTAATGAATTTAGGCAGGCATATATGTTCAAATGTAAGGCTAAACAAATCGAGAAAATGTCAATCCCTGGATGTACATTTCAACCTATTAGGTCTCATCAGACATGGGAGACTGCTCCATGTGTGACTCGAAACCTCGACTGGAATATAAATAAGTTCAAAACAGACGAAGAATCTGGGAATGGCCAGCTGGTGTAGTGGTTAGAATCTCTGCCTGTCAGCTTGGCAGTCAAGGTTTTGAGTCACACACGGAGCAGTCTCCCATGTCTATAACCTTGCTGATGAGACCTAATAGGTCGAAATGTACATTCAGGGATTGACATTTTCTCGATTTGTTTAGCCTTACATTTGAACATATATGCCTGCCTAAATTCATTAATTATTAACTAATTAATTTTAAAAAATTAGGTATGACTTCAATTAAGCACATATCCTCCAAAAATTGTCGGCTAAAAAAGCCATATCAAATAAACACAGTGTTTATTTATGTACTCTCATATATATATTATATATATATATATATATATATAATTTATTCAATTTTTAAATTTTTTTAACTTATTCAAATGCAGTTTAACTATTGTAAAATAGAAATTGATAAATGACGAAACCGAAGCATTTGTAATTTAATTTTTTTTTTTAAACTTATTCAATTGTATCATTTATTATCTAAAGCGTTACTTCATGAGTTAAATTTAAAAAGCATTACTTCATGTTACTAAAACTATTCCATTGAATGGTCAGTATTATACTAAGCCTTTTTATTAGTAGTATCTGATGGGATATCAGACTTACAGTGTATAGCAAAATATCACAGCTGGATATATCGAGTTGATCGGTTCAATTACTTCAAACTAACAAATCTTTTAAAAAGGATGTGGGTGTGATAGATTAGCTTTTACAGCTGAGATTAGTAAGGGAGATAACTCATCCGTTTCAGTCATTTTAAAAAATTTTTTATCTGACTTAGATGAAAGGAACTTTTCAAATTTTGATATCAATATGGATTTTTGTATTTTTCTGCTCCAGTGAACTAAAACCGTTCAGCAAAAACACCTGACGCCATGTTTATGCGATATCTAATACTTATAAACTGATAACTGGCTGTACAATGAAATTTAACTCCACTCTTTAATCATAATTGTTGAATAGAAATAAATTTTCATCAAAACATAAAAATATATTCACTGTAGATTTTAGAAGAAAATATTATTTCATGAATTATCTAGGTCAGTATCTTAATTTTTTTTAAAGTTATGAATATAAAATGTAAACCAGTGTTGTCTTTGAACTTCCTCATGTTACTCCAGTTATTTGTAAATATCTCTCTCTATCTATCTATCTCTCTCTCTCTATATATATATATATTTATTTATAAAGGAAAAGTTGACTTACTGGTGAATTTGGTCACGATGGTTAGTAAGTGCAAAATTCAGATGGGTAAGTCAGCGATATAACAAATACAAAGTGCTCAATACTAAGTAGAGCAAACTTATTATAAAATGGGTACAAGAGATAACCTAATCGAGTTTCACCATAAGGATCTTCAGGTTTAAATCCACTGAATTAATCATTATATATATATATATATATATATATATTAATTATTATATTAAATTTTGATAGAGGAATTATATATAATTGATAATTGAATCATATTACCACGACCAGACAACTCGGCAAACACCATTTGTGACATCCGGAGCACTGGACAGCTGTTTCGACCTCCTTTTGGTCTCATCAGCAGTGCATACCACAATCTCCGCCACTAGAGATTGAACCAGTGAACCACAGCGGAGGTCGAAACAGCTGTCCAGTGCTCCGGATGTCACAAATGGTGTTTGCTGAGTTGTCTGGTCATGGTAATATGATTCAATTATCAATTATATATAATTCCTCTATCAAAATTTAATATATACCCTTTGCCCATTAGGTTGTGTTCTGAGGATTCAGGCCCCGAATTGGGAAGTCGTTGTCCTGGAGGTGCCCTTGCCCTCTGTAATCCTGCGATGGGATACATGACAATACAGGTTAGGTGGCTGCGCAGTTAGAATTAATGTTACCATTGACTAGATGATTTGACATTCTCCGTTTGTGGCATGGGCTGGTGGCCCAGTGTGTTGAGTCACCGCTCTTCATGCTGTGGTCCACTGGTTCAATCTCTAGTGGCGGAGATTGTGGTATGCACTGCTGATGAGACCAAAGGAGGTCGAAACAGCTGTCCAGTGCTCCGGATGTCGCAAATGGTGTTTGCCGAGTTGTCTGGTCGTGGTAATATGATTCAATTATTAATTATTATATTATATTATATTATATATTATATTATATATTAATAATTGTGTTCTTTAAAAGTACGACTGTTATCATCTTGCAACACCCTCTGGTTAAAAATGAGATCATCCAAGATATAATGACAAAATGTAAATCTTCATTATCTGGTGTTGCTAATCCACTAAATTCTTATTTCTTAAGAGTGTCGTCACCTCAGCTAAATAATGGACCATTCCGTTTTTATTATAAAGAAACAAAGAGAAGAAAGAGGACATGTTACACAGGAAAAAATATAAGAAAGAAAGTTTGAAAAAGATAGAGAAAAGGGTAGCACTTGGAAGCTATAACACTAATCTGTTTCAATTGAACATAAAGGAAAGAAAAAACAAAAGAGTGAAAGAGAGTTAAATCAAGATTATTATACTTTTTATACATTGAACTATTTAGCAATAGCTCTTAATGTTACATATTAATTGGATCCCTATTACTTTTTAAGGTAGTATAGAAATCCTTATGGCGATCAGTACAGCTGATGGCCTTGAGAGTGAGTGACAATGCTTGACCTCACTCTCACCTTGCGTTCTGGGGATGGAACGTGAGAACGAAAGTCAATAGAAGCCCTTCCGGTTTAAGGTGTAAGCAACTCAGTTAGTCAGTTGGAGAGTTAGGACTTAAGCTAGCAAGATGTGAGCTCACTGCGTGATTGTCTGGTCTGGGGTTCATGAATAAAGTAACATCATTGTAAATCGAAGTCTTGTTGTTATTACTAAAAGCTAACAATAGCACAAGGCTTCTGATAAGAAATGATCCCCCAACCAGACCCGGAATCCCCAGATAAGAAAGACCAGACCAAGATAGAAGATAGATGATAGAAGATATACCAGATCCGGCCAGAAGAATAAAAGAGGTATATCTTATTATAATGGAGATTATGTGTTTTTCTGTCTGTAACCGAAACTATATTACTAATCGAGTCACAATTAACATAGTTATTTACATCACATTCTCCATGATTTTATTTATATTTAAACCTCAATTATTAATAAAATTGCTTCACCTTTTTATTAGTGTTGTCCATATCTACATCCAAATAACATGCAATTGTATTTATATATACAAAAAATAGCGATTTGCAGTGTGAATGGGAAGGCTAATTTGCATATTGATATTAAAAATGTGATTTTATTAAATATGTGCTTAGTATTATTGATTTCTAACTGTTTGGTTTTATTTTAATGAATATAAGCAAAAATCTCTTCAATGAATCTTAAATGAAATCCATTAACAAGAAAAAATAACTGTCATTTTATTCTTTATTTCCTAATTTAACTAAATAGTTAAATAAGTAAAATTCAGCAATGAAAGACGGCAGTGATGGAAGAGTAAGTTTCATTTCTATTTTTCTATTATACCCCCACTCTGTTACATATCTTTTTTGTCTGCCTCTAATTTAATACGATATTTCATTACATTAAAACTTAAATACTTGCACCCGGAGGGTGCATATATTTGCTAGTAACATTAAGTAAACATATCAAACCTTATGATAATTAAATTATCACACTGTGGTATATCCACAGGTCCTGCTAGTATACTTTTATTACTGAAATCAAAATTTGAAGGAAATAAAATTATACCATAGAATATAGACATGAACCTAATCAATACCATACAACATGATTCCCAATGATGCTAACACATTGTTAAAACCAATTACTGCGAAAGTATAAATATGAATGCACAATATATATTACTTCCTAACCGTTAGGCATGACATAACCCGGACAGGTTGATATGCCGTTAAAAAAAAGAAAAGATTTCCTTTTATTTTTTAATTATGAATTACTAAATGAGATAAACATGGGAAAGGTCTGAAATCCAATTGATTGACATTTAATAACCAAATCAACAAAAGTAAGGATATTTATCTATGCAATTCATTAAAGTATTGACAATATGTCACTTGAGAATTTCACACAACCAAACAAACTGTTACATTGGCATTACTCCCAGGTCCACTCTGGCCTGGAGTGGTAGTATATGTTAGGGTCTCATCTATGGATCAAATAGATCTGTTGGAAAATTATTAGTAGTAGATTAACAATTCCTTATGCCAAATAACTGTAAATTGTATTAAGAATAATTAATTGAAGATATGATTATTTATTAAGTATTATTATTATTATTAGTTATTCTAAACCAAATAACAGTAAAGAAATGATTATAAGTTAAATAGAAATGATTACCTAAATAATTGATTGTAAATCATTTGTATTACATAGGAATACTTGAAACCATACAACTGTGGAAATCAGTTGTATTACATAGGGGCCGGGTTAGCTCAGTCGGTAGAGCGTTTGGCTAGAAACCACAAGGTTCCTAGTTCGCTACCGGTCCCCGCCAACTCAGCGTATGAGTAGCACAGGGATCTGTGCGGTAAAGTAAGGAGCTGATGGTAGGTGTGGTGCTCCACCTCAGATGCTAAAAACAATCTCCTTGGTCTAGCGCTATTGAAAAGGGGATAGACTCCCTCGCTGACTGGCTGATACTGACTTTAGGTCGCCCCGTCGACTTTACTTTACTTACATAGGAATACTTGAAACCATTCAACTTTGTGCAAATCATTTGTATTAAATGGGAATACTTGAAACTATACAATTGCGTGCAGATCATTATTATTAGATAGGTACTTGAAACCATACAACAGTATGTAAATCATTTGTATTAGATAGAAATACTTGAAACATACAACAGTATGCAAATGTATTAAATAGGAATACTTGATATGCAAATCATTTGTATTAAATAGGAATACTTGAAACCATACAACAGTATGCAAATCATTTGTATTAGATAGGAATACTTGAAACCATACAACAGTAGCAAATATTATAGGAATACTTGAAACCATACAACAGTATGCAAATCATTTGTATTAATAGGAATACTTGAAACCATACAACAGTATGCAAATCATTTGTATTAAATAGGAATACTTGAAACCATACAACAGTATGCAAATCATTTGTATTAGATAGGAATACTTGAAACCATACAACAGTATGCAAATCATTTGTATTAGATAGAAATACTTGAAACCATACAACAGTATGCAAATCATTTGTATTAATAGAAATACTTGAAACCATACAACAGTATGCAAATCATTGTATTAAATAGAATACTTGAAACCATACACACAACCATATGCAGTATTGGAATACTTGAAACCATACAACAGTATGCAAATCATTTGTATTAGATAGGAATACTTGAAACCATACAACAGTATGCAAATCATTTGTATTAGATAGGAATACTTGAAACCATACAACAGTATGCAAATCATTTGTATTAATAGATACAACAGTATGCAATCATTTGTATTAATAGAAATACTTGAAACCATACAACAGTATGCAAATCATTTGTATTAATAGGAATACTTGAAACCATACAACAGTATGCAAATCATTTGTATTAAATAGGAATACTTGAAACCATACAACAGTATGCAAATCATTTGTATTAGATAGAAATACTTGAAACCATACAATAGTATGCAAATCATTTGTATTAGATAGAATACTTGAAACCATACAACAGTATGCAAATCATTTGTATTAGTAGGAATACTTGAAACCATACAACAGTATGCAAATCATTTGTATTAAATAGATACTTGAAACCATACAACAGCCATACAACAGTATGCAAATCATTTGTATTAGATAGGAATACTTGAAACCATACAACAGTATGCAAATCATTTGTATTAAATAGGAATACTTGAAACCATACAACAGTATGCAAATCATTTGTATTAATAGAAATACTTGAAACCATACAACAGTATGCAAATCATTTGTATTAATAGGAATACTTGAAACCATACAACAGTATGCAAATCATTTGTATTAAATAGGAATACTTGAAACCATACAACAGTATGCAAATCATTTGTATTAGATAGAATACTTGAAACCATACAATAGTATGCAAATCATTTGTATTAGGAAATACTTGAAACCATACAACAGTATGCAAATCATTTGTATTAATAGAATACTTGAAACCATACAACAGTATGCAAATCATTTGTATTAAATAGGAATACTTGAAACCATACAACAGTATGCAAATCATTTGTATTAAATAGAAATACTTGAAACCATACAACAGTATGCAAATCATTTGTATTAGATAGGAATACTTGAAACCATACAACAGTATGCAAATCATTTGTATTAAATAGGAATACTTGAAACCATACAACAGTATGCAAATCATTTGTATTAAATAGGAATACTTGAAACCATACAACAGTATGCAAATCATTTGTATTAAATAGAAATACTTGAAACCATACAACAGTATGCAAATCATTTGTATTAAATAGAATACTTGAAACCATACAACAGTATGCAAATCATTTGTATTAAATAGAAATACTTGAAACCATACAACTATGCAAATCATTTGTATTAAATAGGAATACTTGAAACCATACAACAGTATGCAAATCATTTGTATGCAAATCATGCAAAAACTCACCAAAAAAAACAGCTACACAAAAAATATGAATATAAACCTACAATAAATACAATTCCCAAATTCCCCCAAATTAAAACTGAGATGGGTTGACATTAAAATGATTTAATCAATATAACCAAACAACTGAAACTAAATTCTTTGGTAAAAGAGACATTTGAATTACATATTCTGTAAAAAAAAAAAACCTACTTTTTTGTAACTTGTGTTTGTCTTAAAAATTCTTTTCATATCTCTCTCTACTTTGAAGGTATGTTCCCCCCCAAATAAAGAAAAGACATTCCTTACTTGTAACCTACTTTTAAGTAAAAGCTGTTGCTCTTATTTTTAAAACAATGCAGACGTTCTCTATTGTAATCCAAGAGTGTTGAGTCAGCCATTGAATATTCATTTGTAGAGAAGATAAAAGTGAATTTGACAAGAAATTCTCGTTTGCTTTACGGCATATCAACCTTTTCGGGTCATTTAATGCCGAAACAGGTCCTTTTGATGAAAGTTTCTATGTTCTTAATGTCTTCAAATTGGTATAAATAATTTTCATGAACTTTGTTCGGTTCGGTTTGGTTTTGTTTATTGGTATACTAATCATATGGGTCATTTAATGCCACAAACTGTCAGAGCGTGAGACAAAACTTGGTACTCAAGCTCCCTTTATTTCGTGGATGTATCTCATATCTGAGTCACTATTTTCGAAATATTTCTGCTTCTCTCAAGAAAGACAAAATGGCATTCATGCCAGGGTGTCAAGAAATTGTTTCTTATCCTAGTTTTATATACTCAAACAAGAACAACAACCACAATGTGAAACATGTCAAACACCCCTGACAGTCAAACACTTATTGATGGAATGCAGATTTTTTGCTCACATCAGAAAACATTATTTTAAAGCAAACAATATGAAGGACCTATTTGAAAATGTTAACATAGAGGATATTTTCTCCCTTTTGAGGAAATAAAATTATACCATAGAATATAGACATGAGTCATAGAGTATGATTCCCAATAATGCTAACACATTGTTAAAACCAATTACTAAATGTATCACCCTGGACGGGTTGATATGCCGTTAAAATTAATAAACCAACCAACTAGTTTTAGTTGGCCTAAAGTCAGTATCAGCCAATCGGCGAGGGAGTCTATCCCTTTTTCACTAGCGCTAGACCAAGGAGATTGTTTTTGCGTCTGAGGTGGAGCGCAACACCTACCATCAGCTCCTATACTTTACTGCACAGATCCCTGTGCTACTCATACGCTGAGTTGGCGAGGGCCGGTATTGAACTAGGAACCTTGTGGTTTCCAGCCGAACGCTCTACCGACTGAGCTAATCAAGAGACAAGTGGATTTAGTTTATTTTTTTTAATTGACAGAATTGGATGGCAAATAAGATCCACCCCACCCCCCACTGTCGGTGGGGATTAAAATTAAAATTTTAAATTAAAAAAAAAAAAAAACTCCCATGAGCCTTCACCGGAAGAACTCTCTAAGCACGTGCAGGAAAAAAGGACCCAACCCTGATCCCCAAGAGAATCTCTCGGCCATTCAATACAGTTGTGTCTAGACACTACTACTGGCCAGGGAGATATTTCCTTGCCACGTGGTAGCTATGACCGGTGAATAAAGCCTAAATCATAAAACCACCTTTTGTATTTGTCTCTTCCTTTTTCGTTCCTTGAATTCCTTCCTTTTCAGTGCGACCACCAAATAAGATGGTTTAAAAGAAAACCCTAGGAACACGCACCAGGAATAACCACAGCCACCTTTTAAACCTAAAACATTAAACTTCTTGCCACCCCGTATGTCGATATCAAAATTTAATAAATTTCTAAATCCTTTGAAAAGAAAGTTGTCTTGAACTCATAAACACACCCGCAACATGAATGATTTTCCTGAAACATTCCCATATGCCATCCAACAAATTTTCTTAAGACTCCCTCGGGGGGTAGGGAATGGGTGGGGGATTTCTATTCCATTAAATCTGGAAACGTTTTAATATTCAAATAAAATCTTGGTCCAAATTCACTGAAGTCTTTAATGGCTGAGATAAAAATACATTTTTTTGTCAAAAGTAAAATGGATTCTTTCAGGATGTGGGATTCATTCATTTTTTTTTGTTTTCTTTTTTTTTTTTCAAGGACTCATTTAATGAACATCACAAACCCAGCACACAAGTGTTTGAAGCTTATATCAAATATACATCGGTCCTAATAATTATATTTAGGTTTTATTAAAATCATTATGGAAATTATTGCCACCATATACTATGTAAATGTATTTAATAATAGTCATTTGTTTGCTAACAGTTATATGGTTTCAAGTAAGTAATAATAATAATCTTTAGTAAACAATTATTGCTTCAAATAACTATTCTTAATACAAATAATTTGCACAAAGTTATATGGTTTCAAGTAAGTAATAATAATAATATTTAGTAAACAATTATTGCTTCAAATAACTATTCTTAATACAAATAATTTGCACAAAGTTTTATGGTTTCAAGTAAGTAATAATAGTAATCTTTAGTAAACAATTATTGCTTCAAATAACTATTTCTATCTAATAATAATTATGTGTTTGCTAACAGTTATATGGTTTCCACTAAGTAATAATAGTAATCTTTAGTAAACAATTATTGCTTCAAATAACTATTCTTAATACAAATAATTTAGACATATGATGTCATGTATTACTGTCTAATATGAATAATTTTTAAACAGATCTATTTGACCTATAGATGGGACCCTAACAGGTACTACCACTCCAGTTCAGAGTGGGTCTGGGAGTAATGGCAATGAAGGTGTACTCCACACTCTCCAGAACTGGAGCCTCACCATCAGATACAGTTTAGTGTCATACTCGGGAAATGGTGGTGGTGGTGGGGATGTCTTACCCCCTCTTCAGGGAATACTGTCAGCATATTTTAAGCCTCGTTGAGAGAGTGGTCAGCTGAGTTCATTCCTATAAGTGGGGTGGGGGGTGGGGATAGGGTGGAGCCATCCAGTCAACTGATGTTGCTGCTGCTGCTGCTGCTGCTGCTGCTGCTGCCTCTGATCTTGTGCAACTAGAGTTAATTATCAAAAACAATAGTGACTTGTCAAAGTTAATATTATTGCCAGCTTTATTATTTCTGTCCCAGTCAGCATATATATATATATATATATATATATATATATATATAATATATGTGAATGAATGAATGATTCAGTTTTGTCTATGATTGTGTCAGTTAATTAAACTAATCAACTTGTGATATTTTTGAATAATTGTTTCTCAGATCTAAAAATTACTTTATGATTTTGTTGAAATACACACGAGCTCAAAACACACACACACACATACACACACACTCACACACACACACACACACACACACACACTCACACAATCTAATTTGTACTAACAGTTACTAAAAATACAATTGGTTGATTGGGTTCGCTTAACTCTTTGCCTACTTTAAGCCGCTGACAGTGGCTCTCTCACCATCAACTGTTTCTACGGATACCACACCCGAGCAAAGTACAAAAACTGATGATTAGTTCATTATAATTGAGCAGAAGGATTCGGATTACAACAATGATTGGACTTTGAATAGAATGAGTTCTGATGCCAATAGATAGTAAACTTTGAAATAGCCCATCGTACAGGTAAAAAAAAAAAAATACCAAGAAAATTTGGTACAGCCGTGGGGGAAATTTGGTAGGCAAAAAGTTAAAGACTAGTCAATTTATTCAGTCTTAGAATAAGTCGTTGGTATCAGCCAGTCAGCGAGGGAGTCTATCCCCTTTTCAATAGCGCTAGACCAAGAGATTGTTTTGGCGTTTGAGGTGGAGTGCCACACCTAACATCAGCTCCTTACTTTACCGCACAGATCACTGTGCTACTCATAACGATGAGTTGGCGAGGGCCGGTATCGAACTAGGAACCTCGTGGTTAAGAAATTATGAAATTTTAGTCAATAGAATGTTCGGTTTGGTTTCTTTATTTAACAGCATTTCAACTTTCAGGGGTTATTCAATGCCAAAGTCATCCTTGTAGAAGAACAGTATTTAACCAATGGCTGGGGGGATGATGGGGTTCATACCTTTCCCAAGGGTATTAGTCTGAAAGTGAATGTAATACGTAGACTGGAGTTCAAACTTGCTTGCTATTATGTTGCAGTCCAGCATGTCAGCCATAAGGCCATGGGGATTAACCCTCAATAAAAGGAGAATCAAATCATTTCATTCCATGTCTGTGATAGAAGATTAATTTTCATTTTCATTCCTTGACCATTTTATGGCATCTATTCAACAAGAACAATACAAAAAAAATGTCTCCTAGGTCAACAAATCCTCAAAAGAATTTAACTCTTTGCCTAAAATCCCCCCCCCCCCACACACACACAGCTGAACCAGGTTTTTTTATTTTTTTTTACCTGTACGATTGGATATTTCAAAGTTCATTATCTATTCACCTCAGAATTCATTCTATTCAAATAAGTAAGTAAAGTCGACAGGGCGGCCTAAAGTCAGCGAGGGAGTCTATCCCCTTTTCAATAGTGCTAGACCAAGGAGATTGTTTTAGCATCTGGAGTGGAACGCCACACCTACCATCAGCTCCTTACTTTACCGCACAGATCCCTGTGCTACTCATACGCTGAGTTGGCGAGGACCGGTATCAAACTAGGAACCTTGTGGTTTCTAGCCGAATGCTCTACCGACTGAGCTCTACCGAATAGTCTATCAGAATTATTATTATTGTAATCCGAGTCCTTCTGCTCAATTATAATGCACTAACCATCAGTTTTTGTACTTTGCTTGAATGTGGCATGCAAAGAATGGGAGGACCACTGTGAGTGGCTTAAAGTAGGTAAAGACTTAATAAACTGGTGGAAATAAATTTCATTTACTTCATCTATATTAACTCTTTGCCTACCAATCTTCCCCCATGGCTGTATCAGATTTGCTTTTTTTTTTTTACCTGTATGATTGGATATTTCAAAGTTCACTATCTATTCACCTCAGAACTCATTCTATTCAAATAAAGTCCTTTTGTTATTGTAATCTGAGTCCTTCTGCTCAATTCAATTATAATGATGGGCGGTCACAGAGGCCCCCTCCAATCAATCGGCTGGTCAAGTCAAGCCGTAGCACCTATATGATTGCCTACTTCCTATTGCCCTTATGGCAAGCCCCAACCCTTTTTATCCTATGGGTGCTAGAAGGCAGTGGCTGAGGGCCTTCATGTCCTGGGAATGACGTTAAACTCCATCTGATGGCGAGGTACCAGTTTTGGAGGTTTGCAGAATGTGGATCATCCTTTCATCACCATTGCTCCCTGGTCCACTCTGACCCGGAGTGGTAGTATCTGTTAGGGTCCCATCTATGGTTGAATAGAAAAAAATGTTATAATATATTAAAATTTGGAGGCAATACAATGCGTATAAAAACTAAAAACAAAAAGATGTTTTTTTTGTCTTATCGATTTCAAAGAAACACTTTATCTTCAGAGACGAAAGAAATGTTTGTTTTTTTTTTTTCGTGGTGATACTTTCTTTTTTTTTCTTTTTTTCCCTCTTCTTCTCCTTTCTCCTCCCTTCCCCTTCTTTATGTTATGAATGAAATGGGTGAATAACTGCAATTTCTCATTTTTTTTTTTTTTTTCTAAATATTTTTTTGAGAATGAATGCTTAAGATACTACCTTTATATGTATCCAATATTGTCTGTTTATCATCCGGTCAAAATTGCGACAATGTATTGTGGCAAACATGGCAACAATGTATCCATCCAATTCAAAATGAAAAGACGGTTGCGCAGAAGATTATTATGCTTAGCTTTCATTTTCTTTTCTTTCTCTTTCTTTTTTGTTTTGATTCTTTCTCTTTCTCTCCCTTCTCTAATTTTCTATTTTATTTATTTATTTATTTATTTATTCTTATTTTCAGTTGTAAAAAAAAAAAAAAAATAAATAAAAATAAAATGTATTAACTCAACTACATGGACCAGCAAATAAGTGAGAAAAAAATGTGTTTATAAAAAAGAATTGAGTGTCTATTAAGAATTAATCTATTTCAAAACTTTGTCAGCATTAAATGACCCACTGAGGTTGATATGCCATAAAACAATCCAAACCAATCAATTATAATTAACTGATTATCAGTTTTTGTATTTTTCTAGAGAGTGGTTTATGGTAGGATTGCAATTGTGGGAGAGCTGCTGCGAGCGGCTTAAAGTAGGCAAAGAGTTAAAGATGAACATTCCTTTGCAAAGAACAAAGACAATGGTCTTGTTTTGACAGGATGCTGATCAGAGGAGTGACGATATGTTGGAGATTGGGAAATGCCACATTGGAGAGCGTAGGAGTTTGATGCGCAACATCGGAAAGTGTCATGATGCAGATCAGGAAGTAACACACACACGAGGGATTGGGAAATGACATTCAAGAGGTCACGTAGATGTCGGAAGGGCGGGGGGTCCAATGCTAGAGACTAGAATGTGTCGTGTTGGTGATTGGGGAAATACCACGTTGAAGACGGAATGGATGCTGTGCTAGTGACGAGGGAAGGGTGCTGATGAAGATGAGGAAATGAAATGTTCTGCTGAAGATCCATTGATTTGTCCTGTTGAAGATCCAGAAGTGTCATACAGGATGTCGGAAAAGTGTCGTACAGGAAACGAGAAGCGCTAAGTCGAGTGCAAAAATTTGGCTGTAAAAATTAACTTTTACTTGAATGGCGAATCAATTATAATAAATGTCTCTCCCTTCATGATAACTTTCTCTCTCTCTCTCCCTCTCTCTCTCTCTCTCTCTCTCTTTCACTTTCTCTCTCCTTAAAGTAATGATAACTCTTTTTCTCTCTCTGTTGTAATAATAATTTTCTCTTTGTAATGTAATAATATCTCTCTTCATCATCATGTCGCGCAGGCAGCACGGATATCCAAGACGATCTCTCGCCAACCTGCTGCAGCCAGCATCTTTACATAGCTGGTCGATATAAGTCCTTGCTGGGCGGCCCACACTGGCATGTCTGTGTTGGCTTCTCACTTATCAGTTCATCCTTGCTTCTCCAGCAGTGCCCTGCATGCCTAGTCCGTCTAACTCGGATAGTCTGTGAGATAGGGGGCAGGTGACCATACAGCTGCTCCCTTGTGGGATGCTATTTCCACGACTTGTTCAGAACTGCTCGCAGCATTCTTGTGCAGCTCCCATCTAGCTTATTTTCGAGGCGCCTCGTTAGGGTCCAGGTAGTGCAGCCATACAGTAGTACTGATATGACTACAGCCTGGAAGAGATGTCGCTTTAGCTTGTCAGTGAGATCAGACTTCCATATGACTCTTTCTAATATAATGATTACTCTCTCTCTCTCTCTCTTTATCTGAAAAGTAACAATAACTAACTTTCTCTGTAATGTAATAATAATTTTCTCTCTCTCTCTCTAATAATCTCTCTCTCTCTCTCTCTCTGTAATGTAATAATAACTTTCTCTCTCTCTCTAATAATCTCTCTCTTTCTCTCTCTCTCTCTCTCTCTCTCTCTCTCTCTCTCTCTTTCTCTCCCTCTGTAATGTAATAATAACCTTCTCTCTCTCTCTGTCTCTCTGTCTGTAATGTAATAATAACTCTCTCTCTCTCTCTCTCTCTCTCTCTCTCTCTCTGTAATATAATAATAACTTTCTCTCTCTCTCTCTCTCTCTCTCTCTGTAATGTAATAACTTTCTCTCTCTTCCCCTCTCTCTCTGTAATGTAATAATAACTTTATCTCTCTCACTCCCTCTCTCTGTAATGTAATGTAATAATAATTTTCTCTTATAATGTAATAATATCTTTATTAATCTCTTTCTCATAATATAAAACGTATTTAATGAATAACCTCAAATTCCTTTTTCTCCTTGATGATATTTTTACATGTCACAACCAAAAACATTCTCTCTCTCTCTCTCTCTCTCTCTCTCTCTCTCTCTCTCTCTCTCTCTCTCTCTCTCTCTCTCTCTCACACAATTTTTTTTGCACTCTGAACAAATCAAGTCATAAAAGAAATTCTTTATTTCCTACTTGTCTCATTTATTGGCCAAAAATGAAAACACTTGTAGATTTTCTCTGTGCTCATCCAAATTATTTTACTGTCAATTTAAAAAAATGTATATTCCCAATATGATTGAGGCTAAATAATGTCTGACTCATCTTGTCAAAAAAAAAAAAAAAAAAAAAAAAAAAAGTTAATGGGGTCAAAAGTCAAAAAGATCACATGGTTGTTTTTTTTTTTAAGCAGATCAACCAAACGATGTTTTCTAGACAAACAATTTCAGCAAGTAAAAACATGTTCTCTATGTTTCTGACACACCTCGTTGTTGTCGTCATCGAGTATTACACTGACGGGGGGCGGATTTAAAAAAAAAAAAAAAAAGAATTACTTGACTTTATTAGGAACAAGAAGCGGCTACCCAGCACCACCTAGGTAGAGGAGGGAAACTCTGGTGTATTGATTTGTTTCCTTTGAGATTTACAGGACATTTTAAGTCGAATTTCAATGCTATTTCTATGTATATTTCAATTTCAATGCTATTTCTATGTATATTTTAATTTCAATGCTATTTCTATGTATATTTCAATTTCAATGCTATTTCTATGTATATTTCAATTTCAATGTTATTTCTATGTATATTTTAATTTCAATGCTATTTCTATGTAGATTTCAATTTCAATGCTATTTCTATGTATATTTCAATTTAAATATCTTCAAATATAAATCAAATTTTCATAATTTTCACACAAAATGTGAGAACCAGCAATATTTAATGGGTATTCATATTTACTTTGTCATGAATTTTTTTATTTACTTAGTTTCATCCGGACATACACACATACACACCAATTGTAATAACGAACATAAAGAGTTGTTACAAAGAAAAAACAGTTAATTCAAAGATCAAATTATCTGATTGGTGAAAAATTACTCACCGTTATCTTGAAAAATAAGTAAAACAGTCCGTTTCTTTATGACACGGTCAATTTTTTATTGATATTTTTATTAGCTGAATTCTGTATTCATGGTTCTTTTACTAAAACTCTCTCACATTGAAACTCATAAAAATCTTTTGATATAATTATTCAGACTCTTATCTTTATAGAAAAAAAGGAAAAATCATTTTTTGTCAGTTCATTTTTTCATATTTCATAAAATAAAATAGGGGGGGGGTAGACCTCGTTTGAAATATTTCCCCTAATATATTTTAGGAAAAACCTGTTTCAGACATATTTTCATCAAAAGGTAAGTAATTATGAACATTTTCATGAAAATCGGACCATTAATTTATTTTTTCCATAGAATTTTTAAAAAAAGCCTCTAGTCATAACTTGTTTTTGGCTATGTTAAATTTCAACTGATTTAACGGTGCAAAAATGTCAACATTGTTTTTCGTTTATAATTTTCATTATTTCTGTAAGTGGAAACAATTTTTAAAAATCATCATGAGTTTTTTTTTTCTTCTTTTGAATGGACAAAAAATTTTCAAGATCATATTAACCTTTATGCAAGTTTCATTGTGTTAAATATAGGGGGGGGGGGGTAAATTTCACAGGGAAAATTGGTCATACCTAATGTATAGACTAATCATTTAAAGCAAAGTTCAAATCAGTGTCATCCAACCAAGATTAATATGCAGATTTTGTAAAATAAAATAAATAAAATAAAAATAAATAAAATAGAATTATAATTTATTTAAATGAAGGAAATAAGACAAAGATGGGTAGTTGTTGGGGGGGGGAAGGGTGAAGTAGTTATATCCTTGTTTATAAGGATAAGAATTGAATCAGTATTTTCTACAGGTGTGACAGGTAAAAGTAACTTATATAATTGTAATTCTATACGTGTGGTGTGACGTGACGTGGGGAGAAGTGAGATTGACCTGGGGGTGGTATTAGTTTCCTCATGTTGAAATCTGTTGTTGAATTGAGAGGGCAAAAAGCAACTTGTAGTTTTAAGTCGGTAAAATATTCACCAGTAGGAGAATTACAATGATATTCAGTTTCTAATTGACTTGAATAAATATTTGTTTATCTAAACAATATATTGTCTGTGTTTATTGCTTATAAATAAATACACACCTTGAATCTTTTTTTTTTTTTTTTTTCAATAAAAATATTAATACTAGTAGCGTTAATATTAGTAACTTTTACTTGGTATCTGTATCCTTTTGAAAATACAGATTTGTTTAATATATATATATATATATATATATATATATATATATATACCAACCCCTCCACACAAGCAGGATGCGACACAAGGTCAATTTGTTAAGCAGAGTTTAACAGGTTTGAATTCAGAGTTTTCCTTCTCCTAGACTGGTTACCTAGCCATGGTTAATGAGCCCAGTCTGCCCGGCTATTTTACCCATAGCTGGAGGGAGAATTTGATTTATACCTTTCCCAAGTGAAATCCAAACAGCTTCAACCTGGAATTGAACTCGGGTCGATGAGTCTACTTCTACGACTCTAACCATTAGACCACACACCTCCTCAGATTTGTTTAATATAAACAAAATTCATGAATTAATCTTTCATTACAAAAAAACCTGGAACGCAACTGGGAACCTTTCAAATTGCATTAATGCACCTTTGTGTATTGGTTGAGAAACAATGTCCTAAGGAATACCAGGTGGATGAGCAGTTCATGACATGCAATACTCCACTTTGGCCCTATCTTGGGCTAGACGGGCGGTCGAGAGACTCCCTCCGATCAATCGGCTGGTCATGTCAAGCCCTAGCACCTATATGATTTTCCCAACCCTATTGCCCTTATGGCAAGCCCCAACCCATTTTTATCATATGGGTGCTAGAAGGCGGTGACTGAGGGTCTACTTGTCCTGGGAATGATGTTAAACTCTATCTGATGGTGAGGTTCCAGTTTTGGAGGTTTGGGGAATGTGGAGCACCCCTTCATCACCATTGCTCCCTCGTCCACTCTGACCCGGAGTGGTAGTACCTGTTAGGGTCCCATCTATGGGTTAAATAGAAAAATGTATTTATAAAAAAATTGTATCATCCATTAAGAATTGATTTATTTCAAAACTTTATCGGCATTAAATGACCCACTGAGGTTGATATGCCGTAAAACAAACCAAACTAACAAACAAATCAAATATGTTTAGTTCCAGGACCCCCCCTCCCCCAGGTAGCACTGCCTCCTCGCTTAAAAGGAGTAAAGATTAGGTTTATTGTGAGGTGCCCCTGAAGGGGGAATGCTGACAAAATTAAACAATTTTGTCCTTGCCTTGTGAGAGTCTTGATTCCTGTGGGGTACTGCCCCACAAAACAGATCCTGTGTCTCATTTTTGGCCACATGGGAGGCCAAATAAAATCACATGATCCCTCCACCCCCGGGTCAGATTTAAAAGTTGTGATATGATCACTTACACCCCGTGGGAATGAGGATAATGATTTTGCAATATCAGATCTACTGACAAAAAAACCTACACTGGAAATACAAGCCTAATGTTTCGGAGCGTCCCATCATGGTCTAATAGTTAGCAAGCTAGTCTTGTATATCAATTACTATTGAATAGTGAGTGTGATCCTTGCTGGATGCCCCATATTTGCAACCTTGGGTCACATCCTACCCTTAAGAAAAGTACGCATCCAACTATTCTCCCTACAGCAATGGGTAAAATAAGGCAGACTGGGTTCTTTAACCTTGGTATGGCAACCCGTCTAGGAGAAGGAAAACTGAATTCAAACCTGTTAAATTCAGAATTACCGTTATTTTTTATTTCTAGCATCCGCAAGGTTCCAGGTTCAATACCAACTGCCAACTCAGCGCATGAGTAGCACAGATTGGGCAATCTGATCTGTGCGTTAAAGTGGGGAGCTGACGGTAGGTGTGGCACTCCATCTCAGACACGAAAACAATCTCTCTGGTTTAGCGCTAGCGAAAAGGGGATAGATTCTCTTGCTGTCCAGCTGACAATAGGCCACTTTATCGTAATATAACACATTTATTGAAATTATGAACAGGCCATGTTTATGTCTTCTTTTATCACCCCCCCCCCATCGCAAACATTTCATCTAAATAATTTCGGGTCATCTTTTTGGGGTCGGGATGTAACTGGTGTAACTGTCCACCAAAGGTTTCAACACGAGCGCTTTCGGCAATACAGTTTGCCATCATCAGGTAGGAAACGATGGTATGGTTTCGTGTCCCGTTTATATATATATATATCTATATCAGAGTTGAAAGTATGAACTCTGTTTAAAAAGATATGATTTTCGAATATTGACTTCCAATCCAGATAGAATTCAACACTTGAAAACTTGGCGCAACACTATCTTCTTACTATTTCCTGTCAATTGCCTAAGGATCACAAGGTTCTTGGTTCAATACTAGTCCCTGCCAACTCAGTGCATGAGTAGCACAGATTGGGTAATCTGATCTGTGCGTTAAAGTGGGGAGCTGACGGTAGGTGTGGCGTTCCACCTCAGACACAAAAAACAATCTCCCTGGTCTAGCACTAGCGAAAAGGTGATAGATTCCCTTGCTGTCAGGCTGACAATAGGCCGCTTCGTCAACTTTACTTGGCCTGAAGAGATTGTTTTGGCGTCTGGGGTGGAACGCCACACCTACCACTCGAAATCACTCTAACATAATATAACACATTTATTGAAATTATTGTTTTAACTGCAGGCTTGAAATGAGCAGGCCATATTTACAGCTCCTTTTATCACTCCCCCCCCCCCCGCCCCGCTGCAAACGTTTCATCTAAATAAACCAGGAGATGTAATGGTTATCATCATTGTAAATGAATAGTGAAATGAGTTCAAGGACAAGGCTGTTTGCGTAATGCTAATACCCTTTAGCAAAGGTATGAATTCAATTATTCTCCCTCCAGCTATGGGTAATATGAAGGACAGATTGGGCCTTTAACTTTGGTATGACAACTAGAAGGTAAACTATGAATTTAAATCTGTTAAACTCTGCTTAAAAAAATTACCTTGTGTCACATCCTGCTTGTGTGGAGGAGTTGAGTAAATACATATAGTAGGGTAGACTGGATTCTTTCACCTTGCTGTGTCAACCAGTCTAGGAGAAGGAAAACTATGAATTTAAATCTGTTAAACTCTGCTTATAAAATTGACCTTGTGTCACATCCTACCCGTTGTGAAGGGGTTGGGTGAATACATAAATAGGCCTACCTTGTTATCCATGAGAGAATCTGGACTGTACAATTTCCCATGTGCCGTGTTGAGACTTCCGTTAAGTCACATTAAAAAAAACGCACGTTGTTATAATGTCTCTAAATAACATTCCCTATTTTATCATCATAATCTAGTGGGTTTGATTACCAGCTATCCTCTTCCTATTCAGTAGCAGTCCAGCAGTCAGAGAGGACAGGCCTAGACCTTAGAAAAGGAAAAGGAGGAAAAGGTGAAGCTTGTTTCGGTAAATTATTTTGTCCTTAAAAAACATTTGAAAAGGCATTTTATTGCCTTTGTATGATTCAAAGGTTATGACAAAGTCATAACTCGTTGGAACGCAAACAAACTCCGACAATGGTTGGAGGACAAAACTTTTTATGTAACAGCACAAGAAATTAACAGGGCACATAATACATAGAGGTGTACATAAGCATACATACATAAGTAATATACAGTTACATGTAAAAAGGATAAACATAAAAGCAACAGACATGAGACTAAAAATAGTCCATACTGTATAAATCGCTTACAGTGACAAGTCCCGGCATTGAGGGCCGTAGTCCCAACGAGAAGGGGGTAGACCAGAGTCTAACCCATAGTGTCTCGTAGGTCGAGCAGCAGGGAAAGAGGCGTAAGAAGTTCAAATCAGCCGCTTAAATAGACCAGGCCCCTAGCGGGAACCAGCGAAACTAAATGGGCAGACAATTCCCCAGGCAAATACGAAAATAACTCCCACACCTCTTATAAACAACAGATTTGCATTTAGATTCTCACACGGCTAATTTGTCTCATGATATATATCTATATGTTTGTGTTGTCTGGTGTGTCTTGTATCGTTTCCTGTGAGCGTCCAAGGGTGGTCATGTCCATGGGTTTAGCTTAACGCTATTAGTATGACCCTTTACCGGATGCCTCTAATGAATTCAGTGACACCAATCAGCCAATTAGTGTAAACCCCAATTGACTAATTAACTGGAGATTCTTTTTTGCTGGAGTCGCTGGTTTTTCTCCTCGGGTGTAGCAACCCCTACACACTTCCACCCCCACGTTGTGTAGTTTTAGAAAATGAAAGGTGACAGATTGCTGCTGGAAGAAAGATTGTTGAATCTCACAATTGGTAAAGAATTATATGAAAAACACTTCAACAATAGTTTTTGAAGTCAAAATGCTTTTATATCTATACAGGCAAAGTCTGTACAGTCCGTAGCCGTTTTCAGGAAAAATGTTCTTTTTTTTTCTGGTGGAGTGACACTCTAGACTGGCTTAAGGACAGGAGCTGGTTGTTCTTATCTAAGTTGGTCTTGAGGGGTGTTCATAACGTCTTTCAGCGCAGCAGAGTTTCGTGAGGCAAGATGGCGAAGTCCCGCGAGCCCCAAAATCAGCTCGCTTAAGTAATAATCGCCCAAATACAGGGTATGGTCAGACGGGGGAAGAAGTGTCTTCCCTAATGTCAGTTTCTAATCAATTCGCGTCCATCATTCCTTTGTTTGAAATCTTAAAATCCCAAACTTGGAAAAATGCGAAGTTAGCAAAATTCTAAGCACAACCCCTTTTCTCCAACCTTCTAAAATCCTTTTCTGTTACCATTACCTACAATGAGGATAACAGGAGGATAGCTTTCCTCCTCCTCTCTTAATGCTTATTGTGACTACCACTTTTTAGGGGCGTCAACTTTCGCCCACTCAGCAAAAGTATTTGGGTAAAGGGATTTCCCAAATCGAAGCTCATTAATCAATTATTCCCGGTCAAGCCACAAGGCTTCCTTTGTATCATCTCGAGATTTGCCATATGCCCAACTCGTACTTTCGGTTTACCGGGTGAATCCCCGTCCCAGGAGCAAAATAATCTTTTCATCTATTTTAATATTGTCTGGACTCTGCGAATTTAAAATTATCTATACACAAAATTTCCCAACTTAATTTCTTCTTTCAATTATTTTGACAAGTCCATTCGTCAAGGGGGCATATGGTTTCCTAGAGCTGAATTTCTATTTACCAAGAAAATATACGCTACTCAATAAAATTCAGACGAAAACGTTTCTTTTCCCAAAATAAATTTTATATTATTTTTAGAGCCTTGGTGTTTTCAATATCAGGAGATATCAGCTCTTTAACGACCACTGGCAAGGATTAACCCCCCCCCAATGTCCATAGTGTCACACCAGGCATGGCCTCCCTTCAATAGTAGTTTAACAAAAATAAAGTTTTTCTTTTACTTATTCTTTATAACTTGTACCTACTATTGATAAATAAATTTCTTATTTCTCATTTCTTATTTCTAGATCCTCCAACCGCTGAACCAAAAATATCAATCCGAAACTTCATGTCGATAACCAAGTTTTATCCTCAAATGAATTCAGGACTGACACCCAAGGAAGCAATTGAAAAAAAGGAACATTAAAAACATTTATGTACACTGTACACAAATCGATACTCACATAAAAACATATTTTGTAAATTGTTACTTCTCGTCAAAATAATGGATAAAAAGATAACGTCTGTTTCAACTCAACATCCTATTATTTGTTTTTTTTTCTATTTGGTTGCTTTATTTTATAATTCATTTCAGCATTAACCTTTTATCCCACTATCCGGAAGGCTCATTGGACACAATATTAAGCAACATTTTGTTACGACCTCTTTAGTCGCAATTTACTAAATTCGCGCCGCCCTAATAACCAACTGAAAGGCCAATGGATTCAGTGCATGTAGGTGAAATAAAACACTGAAATAAAGTACAAAAATTGTTTTACGACCCACATAAATGTTTTGTTTACAGTGGTGAAGACTCGTGTAGAATCAGTCACACTTTTGGTGGGAGGGGGGGGGATTGATAACCGGAAGTTGGTACAATTTTGCTGAACAACGTTTCTCAGGTTTTCTGTCAAAGTTGACCTTCTCTTATTCGAATGCCAGTCAAGACTAAAGAGCATCTCCTTTAATCATTTCTCAATAGAAAATGGATGGATGCTTCTTAAAGTCACATTCACATAATAAAAACAAAGAAGATAATAATAATAATAATCTTATTATAATGGAGATTGTGGGTTTGTATGTCTGTAACCGAAACTATAGTACTATTCAAGTCACAATTCCCTTTGTTATTTACATCACATTCTCCATGATTTTATTTTTTATTTAAACCTCAATTATTAGTAAAATTGTTTTACATTATCAATACTGTTAACCATATCTACATTCTAACAACATGCAATTATATTTATATATTCAACTAAATAGCGGTTTACAGTGTGAATGGGAAGGCTAATTTGCATATTGATCTTAAAAAAATTGATTTTAATAAATATATGCTTAGTATTATTGATTTCTAATTGTTTGGTTTTATCTTAATAAATATGAGCAAAAATCTCGGGGATAAATCTTAACAGAAATCTATTAACATAAAGAAATAACTGTAATTTTATTCTTTTCTTCCTATTTTAACTAAATAGTTAAATTAGGGAAATTTACCACTGAAAGACGGGAGTAAGGGAAAATGGTGGAACAGTTAGTTTCAAAGTTGTTCTATTTTCCGATTATACCCCCTCTGTTCCAAATATTTTTATCTGCATTCTTATTCAGTTTCATTAGCCTTTCTAATTTAACATGATATTTTATTATATTAAAACTTAAATACTCGCACCCGGAGGGTGCATATATTTGCTAGTAATAATAATAATAATAATAGGCTAAACTTACAAATCGGTCGGAAAATTAAAACATATTACAGGGCGACCCAGAAAAAACAAAACCCAAATTATTTATTTATTTCCCCATTAAACTAACCCTAAACCCCAACCCTAAACCTAACCCCTAGCCCTAACCCTAAACCCCCAAGTTAAAATTAACAGTTTTATTACAAAATTTGTGGGTTCTGTTTTTTCTGAGTCACCCTAATTTTCCGACCGATTCGCAAGTATAGCCTAATAATAATAATAATAATAATAATAATAATAATAATAATAATAATAATCCCAGCAAGAAGACCAGATCTAGTGTTGATAAACAAAAGAGAAAAGAACTTGTCAACTGGTGGATTTTGCAGTGCCAGCAGATCACAGGGTGAAGCTAAAGGAAAATGAAAAAATGGACAAATATCTAGACCTTGCCAGAGAACTGAAAAAGTTATGGAATATGAAAGTGAAAGTGATACCAATTGTAGTTGGTGCACTTGGAACAGTCCCAAAAGGATTGGAAAAGGGTCTGGAATGTTTGGATATCAGAGTAAGGATTGAAACCATTCAGAACACTGCACTGCTGCAATCTGCCAGAATACTCAGAAGAGTCCTGGACACCTGAGGAGACTTGCTGTCACTCAGACTCCAGGGAAAGACCATCAGCTAATGCTGATGTGAAAACTCAAAAGGAGCAAATAATAATAATAATAATAATAATAATAATAATAGGCTAAACTTACAAATCGGTCGGAAAATTAAAACATATTACAGGGTGACCCAGAAAAAACAAAACCCAAATTATTTATTTATTTTCCCATTAAACTAACCTTAAACCTCAACCCTAACCCTAAACCCTAACCCTAATCCTAAACCCCCCAGTTAAAATTAACAGTTTTATTACAAAATTTGTGGGTTCTTTTTTTTCTGAGTCACCGTAATTTTCCGACCGATTCGCAAGTTTAGCCTAATAATAATAATCATCTTATTATAATGGAGATTGTGTGTTTTTCTGTTTGTAACCGAAACTATATTCCTACTCAAGTCACAATTCTCTTAGTTATTGACATCACATTCTCCAGGATTTTATTTTTATCTAAACCTCAATTATTAATAAAATTGTCTTACATTATTAATACTGTTAACTATGTCTACATACTGACAACATGCAATTATATTTATATATACAACAAAATAGCGGTTTACAATATGAACGGGAAGGCTAATTTGCATATTAATATTAAAAAATCGAATTTAATAAATATGTGCTTAGTATTATTGATTTCTAACTGTTTGGTTTTATTTTAATCAATATAAGCAAAAATCTCTTCAATGAATCTTAAATGAAATCCATTAACAAGATAAAATAACTGTCATTTTATTCTTTACTTCCTCTTTTAACTAAATACTTAAATTAGAAAAAATAACAATGAAAGACGAGAGTGATGGAAGAGTAAGTTTCAGTTGTTCCATTTTTTTATTATACTCCCTCTGTTTCAAATCTTTTTATCTGTATTCTTATTTAGTTCCGTTAGACTTTCTAATTTAATATGATATTTTATTACATTAAAACTTAAATACTTGCACCCGGAGAGTGCATATATTTGCTAGTAATAACAATAACAATAATAATAATGTACAGTTAAATAGAACATTTCCATGTTTGACACGGTACATTTGATGTGAGTTTTTCATCTCCTCCTAGACGGATTATTAACCAACATCTTAAGATCAAATATCAGCCCATATACTCTCTCCTTATCCACTTCGTATATATATATATATATATATATATATATATATATATATATATATGGTAGAAATGTGAGGAGGTTAATCCGACAGTATGTGGAGAAAAGTAGACAAACACGGGATGTTATGGAAACTTGATGTTTATTGTCGACGGTGCAACGTTTCGGTCTCTTATTAGACCATCTTCAGGACTTGGATATAGTTCTTACTCCAATGATGGAAATTCTCAAAATGCTGAAAACGGAAGGTCGTCAGTAGGGGGAGGTGTAGTTGGGGGTGGTTAGTGGATTCTTTTTCTCTCTGGAATGGGGAGTGCCGAAATGGTGAATGGTGGTACCACAGGTGTTAGATTGTGGGGATTGGTTAGCTAAATATGTGTATGTGTGTGTGTGTGTGTCTGTTTAATTGTTTTTGTGTTTATGTGTGATTGGGAACTGGATTTGTCGTTAAGTTATATGTGTGTTGTTGGTATGTTGGTGTGATTTTTTTATTTCTATATTTTTTGTAAGGGTAAGATTTGTTAAAATTGTAAGTGAGCATATGTATAATGCTATATACTATCATTGTTATTATTATTATTATCATATATATTATAATATTTGTCTGGTTGTCATAAATATTATATTTATCTGGTTGTCTTTATTCAGTTGATATCATCAGTGTCTGTTTATGGGTAATCTGTTAGTATCTGTCTGTCTGTCTATCTTTTTCTTTTTTTTCTTTTTTCTTTATTTATAAATATTTAACAGTATGTATATCTATCTAATGATATATCTATCTATCTATCTATCTATTTAGCTTGAATGTGTTCATGTCTATCAACCCATATATATATATATATATATATATATATATATATGCCTATGATTTACCTCCGTACAAAGGTTAGCCGAAAAAACTCTCACTTCCCCAGGTCGGCAGATTCTGTTATGTCATTCACCCTTTGTGGGCTGTGTCGGTTCCATCCCACAAATTCATCTGTGCTGAATTCATGGAATGAGTAACAAAGGAATATTAAATTAACAAACGGTCCCCAAACTCAGCATGCATGATCCCTAGGTTGTGGCTAGGGTTGTGGGGCCCTAATACCATTGGCTGCCAGACCTGTCCGTCTTGGGTACACCTACCAAGAACTTAAGTTCCTGACATCATGCCTGGCGGGTGTTAAAGCTAAAATATTTGAACAATACAAATCTCTGCATTTCTATTAGTGTAGCCCACTAGTTACTGTTATATAAGCAAATATAGATATCTCCCGATTCACTAACTCAGCAATTCAATTCGCGCACATACCGCAATAAAGTGATATACTCGCCAACAAAACAAAACATAAGTTGTGAGGCCAACCGGAAGTTTACTCCACGGTAGCCAAAAACGGAGTGACCAAATTAACACGTTTCTACGCACAGGCTCGAGATTAGACTTCCGTTTGGAAAACAAGAATTCCTAAACAATAAATAAAATAAATTTGTAAATAAAATTCGCGTTTTCATCCAATGAAAACGATTCCCGGGTGAAATGAAAATGACTTCAGTTGATCCGATTTTGGGTCGCGACATTCTATTTAAAGTCGGCTTTGAAAAGCCGACAAGTCAGAGAGATCCCGGCATCAGCGTCGAACACTTCGACGAGGGCCGACCTCGCAAACGAAACCCACATCACAAGGCGGCTGACTTACTTCTATCTCCCAACTCCTACTCTGACCGACCGGCAACTTAAGGGGGCAAACATCATTCAGGGATACCAATACGCCAACTATCATACACAATACAGCCAGCTATCGACTTCAGAATACAAAAACACAAAATTCTGCCTACATCGCCACCCCACTACAACTGACTCGGCCATCCTGATATTTTACTGACTTTGTTATTCACTTTACAACTATCACCAAAATCAGACCTTCTCTCTTAAGTTAACTTTCAGCTTTTCGTCGCTTTTCATGTTCCTTTTTCCAATACAATTTTGAAACTTAAATCTGTGTTTTCTCTTTTCCTCATCACCATACGCTTCATAATAACCCTGTTTATTACATTACCCACCCTCACACACTCACACCTAAAAGTAAAGTAAAGTTGGCGGAGAGCCCTATTGTCGGTATCAGCCGAACAGCGAGGGAGTCTATCCTCTTTTCACTAACGCTTGACTATGAAGATTGTTTTTTTTACTGAAGTGGAGTGCCACACCTACCCTCAACTCCACATTTTACCGCTCAGATCAGATTACTCAATCTGTGCTACCCATGCGCTGAGTTGGAGGAGACCGGAATTGAACCAGGAACTTTGCGATTCCAAGGCCGGTGCTCTATCGACTGAGCTAAACTGATCCCTTCATATCACTGGAAATAAACACCCCTAATAGATTTCTCTAGAATTTGAGACTTGGATCAGTAGAGATAATCGTCTGATTAAGATTATGGAATTAGTGAGAGGGTGAGATAGGGGTGTTAGAAAGCAATAGATATTTTTGGCTCAGGGGGGCCACAGATCCTGACTGCCTCGGGTTATAACAATGTCCTCCTCTTTGTGTACCAACAAATGTTGAAACACACTGCAAGATAAGCATGTTTTCTCTCTGACAAATGATTCATCGTCATCATCCCTATCAGTCATCACCCCTGGCTGGTCTTCCACGCAGCATCCAGAATCCGCACAGAGCTGATTGATGTAGGTTTTTGCTGGTCGTCCTACACTGGAGTGTCCATGTGCAAGTGTCCACGGGAGAACCCAGAAAAAAACAGAACCCACAAATTTTGTAATAAAACTGTTAATTTTAACTAGGGGGTTTAGGGTTAGGGTTAGGGTTGGGGTTGGGGTTTAAGGTTAGTTTAATGGGAAAATAAATAAATAATTTGGGTTCTGTTTTTCTGGGTCGCCCTAATTTTGACACCTTTGTGCAAGTTCAGCCAAAATTACTTACAACAAAATTGAATTACAGAGACAGATATCGATTTTGAAATATTGTAAATAGATGACTCTCGGGTTAAAAGCGACGTAAGGGCAACTCGAAACTGAACTTGTTTTTTTTTTATTAGACTTTTCTGATGAAGGTATAACCGGGGAACGAGAAAACTTTTCTCATTCCCCAATGATACCTGCATCAGAAAGGTCTTGAAAAGGTTCGGGTTACACTTACTGCACTTTTAACCTGATCTATATAAGGACAATTGAGATGTGTGGTGTAATAGTTAGAGTCATAGAAAATGGACACGTCGTCCCGAGTTCAAATCCTGGACGAGACTATTTGCATTTCACATAACGCTAATACCCTTGGGAAAGGTATAAATTCATATATCCAGTCTAGAAGAAGGAAAGCTCTGAATTCAAACCTGTTAAACTCCACTTAGGAAATTGACATTGTGTCGCATCCTGCTCGTGTGAAGGGGTTGGTAAATATATATATATATATATAGGATAATGTATCCGCTCATCTATTAGTTTGTCTATCATTACAACTATGTTAGTGATATGACATGCCAGTGACAAGACCTTATCAAGAAGACTGGTAATGCGATAGAATACAGTGTCTTTTATATAGATACAGTAGGTACCACCAAAATACGTCACGTGATCAGTTTAGACCATATTGAAGGAAGAAACGTAAATATTTTAAACTCGCAAAAAAGAAATAACAAACATAAAGAGTTGTTACAAAGAAAAACAGTTAATTCAAAGATCAAATTATCCGATTGGAGAAAAATTACTCACCGTTATCTCGAAAAAATAAGTAAAACAATCCGTTTTTATTATAACAGGGTCAGTTTCTTTAGTGATATTTTTTAGCAGAATTCTGTATTCATGGTTCTGATACTTGAAATTGGAATAGAGGTGAAAAGTCGCATTGGCTCTAGGTTATTCCCTTTTTTTGGGGGGGGGCAAAGTATTTATCTGCATCACCCCCGTGGGCCGCATTGTGTATGTGTGTGTGTGTGTGTGTGTGTGTACGCATAGTGTATCCACACACGTACTAATACAAATACAGTTTCTCACCTATGTGATCTTCAGACCACATAGTCGAGAAACAGTCAATAACTAGCTGTTGACTTTATGTCCACGCTACCATATATATATATATATATATATATATATATATATCTTATATAATGGAGATTGTGTGATTTTCTGTCTGTAACCGAAACTATATTACTAATGAGTCACAATTAACATAGTTATTACATCACATTCTCCATGATTTTATTTATATTTAAACCTCAATTATAATAAAATTTCTCACCTTTTATTAGTGTTGTCCATATCTACATACAAATAACATGCAATTGTATTTATATATACAAAAAATAACGGTTTGCAGTGTGAATGGGAAGGCTAATTTGCATATTGATATTAAAAATGTGATTTTATTAAATATGTGCTTAGTATTAGATTTCTAACTGTTTGGTTTTATTTTAATGAATGCAAAAATCTCTTCAATGAATCTTAAATGAGATCCATTAACAAGAAAAATAACTGTCATTTTATTCTTTATTTCCTAATTTAACTAAATAGTTAAATAAGTAAAATTCAGCAATGTAAGAAGGGAGTGATGGAAGAGTAAGTTTTTTCTATTTTTCTATTATACCCCCACTCTGTTACATATCTTTTTGTCTGCCTCTAATTTAATACGATATTTCAGTACATTAAAACTTAAATACTTGCACCCGGAGGGTGCATATATTTGCTAGTATATATAACATAACATAACATAAAATAGAATGGAAAATATTGGACCAAACGAAGCCATACGTAAACGGGTCAAAGAAATGCTCATTGTGCAACACAGAAAAACTGCGAATTCTGTAAGGCATAAGCTCGGAACACGATTTTTCTGAATAATAAATCGGATTTTTTTAGAGCGTGCCCACACCGAAAAAAAATGATATGGGCTTAGACTAACCAAAAACTCAGACCGCCATGATTAAGAATTCACAATTAATATATATATATATATATATATATATATATATATATATATAGAAAATTTGAAAAAAACAAGTATTCCGAAATTGGGATGAATTTAATAATCGATGTTTAAAACATTTCGGTTACATTGAACCTTCATCAGGATGTCTCTTGGGGTGAAGAAAATGATGGATGTTTTTATATGTGACAGGAGATGAAAATCTTTTTAGTTATGTAACTGTATTTGATCAGCGTTTTAATTTTGAAAGGCAAGTCGCGATCTACTCACGCGAAGGTGTCATGACGCGTGACGCCACTCGAAGAAATGCAAAAGACGAGAAAAAGTATTAATGGACTGATTATTTTTATATATAAACAAATCTAGCTATTTTCAGCCGACAGGCCATCTTCGTATCTATAGGTCTGCTGATGAGACCTAATAGGTCGAAATGTACATTCAGAGATTGATTTTTCTCGATTCGTTTAGCCTTACATTTAAGTAGTTAAATCCCGCCTAATTAACCATTAATGAATTAACTTTCAAAAAATTAGGTCTGACTTCATTTAAGCACATATTCTCCCAAATATATATATATATATATATATATATATATATATATATATATATATATATATTAAGAATATTTCCATATTTACTCCCAAATATATATATATATATATAGGGAATAGACTCTCTCGCGGTCCGGCTTATACTGACAATAGGCCACTCCGCCTACTTTACTTTGATATATATATATATATATATATATATATATATATATATATATATATATATATAATAGTGCATCTATCTTCTCGGCGATTTTCTGACAGGCCCAGAGTCAAAGTGATTAATATAAATTCTAATAGACTCATTCAGTGGTCAAAGGTGAACTTTGTTGTTTCTTCTTCTTTTCTTTTTCTTTCTTTTCTGTTTGGGGAATGAAACTTCCATGAAATAAACATGAAGGAGTTGTGAGAAGATCTCAGCATTGATATTTCATTTTTGCCTTTCACAGGGAGTTTCTTCTTTCTAATGAGAATTTATGAGAGAGAAAGGTCAGATGCACACAATGCGCCATTTTAAATGCAAATGCATCTGAAAGTGGAATGTTCCTCAAATGGTTTTAGTCTAGTCTGGCACAAGGTCAATTGCAGAGCACCCGTTAGAAATCAAATTCTCTCAAAATGGTTTTCAAGGCTAACCATCCAACTATCACAATATGAAGCCTAATTAGAAATTCACTAAGCTTGGCTTGGTTTTGTTTGGTTTCTTTGGTTTTACGGCATGTCAATCCTTGTTGGGTTATTTTATCCCAAAGACGTTTTGTTCTATTTATTCTTAATGGGTATTCAAATTTTTTAAATCTCGATACTTTTTTAAACACATTTTTAAAATTCATTTTTCCTATTTAATCCATAGATGGGACTCTAAAAGGTACTACCATTCTGAGTCAGAGTGGACCTGGGAGTAATGGTGATGAAGAGGTACTCCACACTCCCTAGAGCTCCAAAATTGGAACTTCTCCATTAGATGCAGTTTAAGCTTAGCTTGATCTAGCATAAGGAAAATTAGAATCAAACTCTTTAACAATGGGTTGCAGAATTGCATTGTTAACGGGTACTTCTCAAAAGGTAGTAGTAGTAGTAAGTAGTAGTAGTAGATATATAAGAAATTGTGTATTTTACAAATGTTTTTAAACGGACTGGATTTACGTGAATTCATGCATCTATTTACCCAACCCCTCCACATGGGTAGGATGTGACACAAGGTCATTTTTAAGCGGAGTTTAATAGGTTTTAATTCAAAATTTTCCTTCTCCTAGACTGGTTGCCATAACAAGGTTAAAGAACCCAATCAGCCCTACTGTTTACCGGGAGGAGAATAGTTGGATTCATACCTTTCCCAAGCGTATCAGCATTATGTGTTTTATGCAAACAGCCTCGTCCAAGATTTGAACTCGGATCGCCGTGTCCATTTCTTACGACGATAACTATTAAACCCGATCGCCATGTGAATGTAAGAATGTTTAATTCCTTTATTAATTGATTCACAAAAGGCAACAAAAGAACAGTCTTATACGCTGTATATTTTACTCTGAAGACACATGACCCATATTGGTGTTCTGGTACCAGTTCAATCAAGAGCTTACGGTCAAGTCACGTTGAAAGCACCAGTTGCGCTAGTTAAGCAGCGATGAGTCTGTTCAATATTTAGATGGGTGACCATTTAAGCAACAGCAGGTACTGTAAGAAATCGAATATCAAAATAACCTGATTCGGCATGAAATGACCCGAAAAATGTTGATGTGCCGTAAAAAAGACCCAGATCAATCAAAGTTAATAACAATAAAGATCCACAGAATGGAACCTCTCTGAAGATGACCTTCACTGTAACACTTAAGCTTGTCCCATTTTCTCTAATTATTGCCAAATGCAATACAATTTCCTCCTCTTTCGACTCGGAAAACAGCTAGACTTTTCAGCTATATCGGACATGTAAAATCTTGAACGGAAAATGACTTTTGAAAACCTTGCTTAAGGTAGATCTCGACTAATTGTGACAATCAGAATATGGTAATCTTCAACTTGTTCCTCGTAAATTCCTACTATGAAATAAACTGAAACCCTCATTTTATGTCCGTGTTTTTGCAATAAATGTTTTAAATATGTTTGCAATAAATGTTTTTAAATAAAGAAAATATATTTAATGGGAGAACCCAGAAAAAACAGAACCTAAATTATTTATTTATTTTCCCATTAAACTAACCGTAAACCCCAACCCTAACCCTAACCTAACCCCTAAGCCTAAGTCTAAGCCTAAACCCTAACCCTCGACCCCCATATTTAAAATTAACAGTTTTATTACAAAATTTGTGGGTTCTGTTTTTTCTGGGTCACTCTAATTTTGACACCTTTGTGCAAGTCCAGCCGGACATTTTAACCCTGTGATGTTTCACGCAATCATTTTAAAATGAGTTCATGATACTTTTAATAAAAAAAAAAAAACAACAAAAAACAAAAACAAACAAACTCGTCTTTTTAGATTCAATGTGTTTAATACAAAGTTATTTTTAGACTTTGGACAAAAAATGCCTCGTGTAATAAACAACAGGTGGCGCTACTTCGGTATGCGATCGACGTGTGATGAAATTGATTTGGTAATCGATCAACCTAACCCTAACCCTTAATTTGCTTGTTTTTTCATTTTAATAATGAATAATATCACTTTTTATTAACTTTTTTTTGGGGGGGGGGGGTGATGTATATTCAATTTGCCAATAAATTTAATAGATTATTTTCAAATTTGTATAATTTTATTTTTTAGATAAACTAGCAAATATATGCACCATTTGATATAATAAAATATCATATTAAATTAGAAAGGCTAATGAAACTGACTAAGAATGCAGATAAAAAAATCTGCAACAGAGGGGGTATAATCGAAAAATAGAACAACTTTGAAACTAACTATTCCATCATTTTCCATTACTCCCCTGTTTCATTGGTAAATTTTCCTAATTTAACTATTTAGTTAAAATAGGAAGTAAAGGATAATATTACAGTTATTTCTTCTTGTAAATAAATTTCTTTTAAGATTTATCCACGAGATTTTTGTTTATATTTCTTAAGATAAAACCAAACAATTAGAAATCAATAATACCAAGCATATATTTATTAAAATAAAATTTTAAATATCAATATGCAAATTAGCCTTCTCATTCAAACTGTAAACCGCTATTTTATTGTATATATAAATACAATTGCATGTTATTAGTACGTAGATATGATCAACAGTATTAATAATGTAAAACAATTTTTATTAATAACTGAAGGTTTAAAAGAATGAAATCATGGAGAATTTGACGTAAATAATTAAGGGAATTGTGACTTGAGTAGTAATATAGTTTCGGTTACAGACAGAAAAACACACAATCTCCATTATAATAAGATGTATAAAAATATAATCATATTTTTTTTATTCAATCCATGATGAATACATAATACATTTAATTCACATTTGACTTTTGTAGATCATATTGACAAGTAGATCAAATACCAAAGTTGTACCGAACAGATATTATTCACAGAAATTAACAACTGGTATTATTTACACATATTTAAAACAATAATACTATAGATCAATAACACCAAGTAATTATTTATTGTTGTGGGGTTTTAAGGGGTCAAATAAGAACAAAACGACGGGTAACAAATGTAGGAAAATGTATTAACAAAAGAGTAGACAATTACAGTAAAGAGAAGTGGGAATTACGTCCGACAAATAGAGTTACGAGCTGACTCGCATTGGCTTACTCTCCAAGCCATAATTGTCCCTGTTACTTATAGTAACCCGTCGACGCATTCCATTAGTCTATAGGGTATATCACCTATAACATTTATTAAATACGGTTTTGTTAAAACCATTATTCAAATTAACCACACCATATATTATGTAAACCTTTATTTCTTAGTGATATATAAGACACATTGCAGAATTTTAAACGCACTAATAATATGAACTGTTTTGAGGTAAAATCTAACTCAGATGTGCATAGAGACATTGTTAATAAATAAGATTTATTCTATGTATTAATGATTTTGACAATAAATTACACTCTTTGATAAACTTACGCAATTCCTGACGGTATTGTGACGTAAGCAGTGACGTAGTTTCGGTTACAGACAAAGTATGGTCTTTTTTGTTGTGCACCATATATTTTCCCACATTAACAGATAAGCATTTAAATTCGGAGGAAGAAGACAACAAACAAATGAAGATACACACATATATTCGAAACAATGCAACTTGCAAACTTAACGGCGTTTGCGGCCAGACTTATCTGCTGAAATCCATCTCGGCTCTGGGAGAGACTGAATAAGACGTCTTGCTGCCGTGATCCTCAACACTACAAATAGCCCTAGACAGAGATTCAATTTAGGCACAAATCTACGTATTGCCTGGTTGCCCCCTCCCCTCCGCTCCTGGTGCCAAGGGCAGATAATTCATCCCTTTGTAAGATTCAAAGTTAATAATTGAACAACCGACACATTGTGAGACAAAACATTTAATAGGCGTTCAGCCCATGGTAACGATAAGATACATAAAGTACATAGATACATAAGATACAAATAAGATATAAGAGTAGAGATAAAAGGACACATTCATGAATGGTAAATACAAGATACAATATTTAGGTATAAACGAGATATCCAAATGTACATAAAATATAAATGTTACAGACATGGAACTAAAGGATAGTCCATGCTGTATAAAAGACTTACATTAATGTAAGGGGGGGCCAAGCCCCACCAAGGAGGGGTTACACATGTCTAACCCATGTGCTCGTTCAGAGGCAGTAAGAAAGAGAGGAAGAGGCATTTGAATCATATTATATACCAGAGGTCCCCTGGTGGCCAAAAACGGCAACACAGCGGGAAGATAACTTTCCAGGCAAAGGAAGATAATCCCCTACACCTTATTTTCCCAATAAAACACCGAATCTCCATTATAATAAGATATTAAACTGTTACATTATTACATATTACATTAAACTTTTCAATTTTGAAAATATAAGATAAAATCAACATTTAAAAAAAATAAAATTGTCTTCTGCGTGACTATCTCAATAGCAGAGCATTAGACTGGATATTATATACCATGTGGTTCATTGCCCGTAACAAGATTAACTTATTAACCATAACTCCTTTTGGAGAGTATAATTTGTAGCTTTTAAATATTGTAAACAGCACCCCACAAAAAAGTAGTTGTACGGCCACTTGTCTTCTATCACACAAACTATCAGAATAAGACAAACATATTGGACACTGATGAAGCAACAGGGACGAACCCGTAAGTAACGTTCTCATGTGGACACCTATACAAGAACACACCAGTGCAGACTGACCAACAAAAACCTACATCAATCAGATCTGTGCTGATTCTGGATGCTGTGCAGAGAACCTTCCAGGGTCGATGACCGATTGGGATGGCTAGAGAGAGAGAGAGAGAGAGAGAGAGAGAGAGAGAGAGAGAGAGAGAGAGAGAGAGAGAGAGAGACTGGATGCTGTGCAGAGAACTTCCAGGGTCGATGACCGATTGGGATGGCTAGAGAGAGAGAGAGAGAGAGAGAGAGAGAGAGAGACTGGATGCTGTGCAGAGAACCTTCCAGGGCGATGACCGATTGGGATGGCTAGAGAGAGAGAGAGAGAGAGAGAGAGAGAGAGAGAGAGAGAGAGAGAGACTGGGATGCTGTTGCAGAGAACCTTCCAGGGCGATGACCGATTGGGATGGCTAGAGAGAGAGAGAGAGAGAGAGAGAGAGAGAGAGAGAGAGAGAGAGAGAGAGAGACTGGATGTGTGGCAGGAAACCTTCCAGGGCGATGCCGATTGGGATGGCTAGATGAGAGATGAGAGAGAGGGAGAGAAGAGAGAGAAGAGAGAGAGAGCGAAGAGAGAGGAGACTGGATGCTGTGCAGAGAACCTTCCAGGGTCGATGACCGATTGGGATGCTAGAGAGAGAGAGAGAGAGAGAGAGAGAGAGAGAGAGGAGAGAGAGAGAGAGAGAGACTGGATGCTGTGCAGAGAACCTTCCAGGGTCGATGACCGATTGGGATGGCTAGAAGAGAGAGAGAGAGAGAGAGAGAGAGGAGAGAGAGAGAGAGACTGGATGCTGTGCAGAGAACCTTCCAGGGTCGATGACCGATTGGGATGGCTTAAGAGAGAGAGAGAGAGAGAGAGAGAGAGAGAGAGAGAGAGAGAGAAGAGCTGGATGCTGTGCAGAGAACCTTCCAGGGTCGATGACCGATTGGGGAATGGCTAGAGAGAAGAGAGAGGAGAGAGAGAGAGAGAGAGAGAGAGAGAGAGAGAGAGAGACTGGATGCTGTGCAGAGAACCTTCAGGGGCGATGACCGATTTGGATGGCTAGAAGAGAGAGAGAGAGAG
>CM042163.1:4088898-4143898 GCA_023376005.1 Doryteuthis pealeii
CGATGACCGATTGGGATGGCTAGCAGAGAGAGACGAAGAGAAGAGATGAGAGAGAGGAGAAGAAGAAGGGAGATGAGCGATATTTAGGAAGAGAGGAGGAGGAGAGAAGAGACTGGATTGCTGTGCAAGGAGAAAACCATTCCAGGGCGTAATGACCGATTGGCGATGACGAGAGGAGAGAGAGAGATGGGACAGAGAGGAGAAGAGAGAGAGAGAGAGAATGGAGAGAGAGGAGAGAGAACTGGATGCTGTTGCAAGGAGATTAACCTTCCAGGGGCGGATGACCGATTGGGGATGGCTTAGAGAGGGAGAGAAAGGGAGAGAGAGATGGGTGGAGGAGAGCGAGAGCAGATAAGAGAGAGAGAGAAGACGGATGCTGTTGCAGAGAAGCAACCTTCCAGGCGCGAATGACGATTGGGATGGCTTATGAGAGAGAGAGGAGGAGAGGAAGAAGAGAGAGCGGAGAAGAGAGGGGTGAGGAGAGAGAGGAGAATGGATGCTGTGCAGAGAACCTTTCCAGGGCGCATGACGATTTTGGATGCTAGAGAGGAGAGAGAGATGAGAGAGAGAGAGAGAGAGAGAGAGAGAGAGCTGGATGCTGTGCAGAGAACCTTCCAGGGGCGATGACGATTGGATGGCTAGAGAGAGAGAGAGAGAGAGAGAGAGAGTGAGAGAGAGAGAGAGAGGAGAACTGGATATGCTGTGCAGAGAACCTTCCAGGGGCGATGACCGATTGGGATGGCTAGAGAAGCAGAGAGAGAGAGAGAGGAGAAAGAGAGAGAGAGAGAGAGAGAGAGATGAGAGAGAGAGAGAGAGAAGAGTCATGGATATCCGTGTTGCCTGCATAACATGATGATGATCCTGACTCTAGAGAGAGGAGAGGGGAGGAGGAGGAGGAGAAGAAGAGTCGTTGTTGTTGAATGATGATGATTCATGATGATGATGATTGGAGTTTTTGCTTACTGGTAATGATGTTTCACATCTAGCCTGGCCCTTGAGTGGTCGTCGTCTATTGATGATGATGGTGATGATGATGATGATGACGACGACGATGATGATGATGATCTATGGTTTCATTTACATAAACATTCCCTTGTTGCCAATATCAGACCAATGTAGTAAAATAAATTCCTTGTATCACACCGAAACCAATTCTAACACATTCTTTTCGCATTCTTAGTCATTCATTGAACCTTCCTGTACAAGCCGTTTTTTTTTTTGACACTTGAGTTGTAAACAAACAAACGAAAAAAAAAAAAAAAAAAAAGAAAAAAGAAAGAAAAGGTGTCCATTCCTGCATCCACTCACGTGTGTGGGTCGGGACAACAACAAAAAAATTGTCCCAAAACCTCTTGACCTGTTTCATGAAGACTTCAAACTACTCCAACATTTCTCCTTATAGTTCAATGGGAGTGGAGGCAAGGCTATCACTAGAACAGACCTAGCAAGCATGCAGCTCACCAAGGCTGGTATGGTTGGTTGGTTAATGCCGAAGATGTTTTGTTTTACTTATTCTTGATAGGTACTCAATTTATTAAAGACTTTTTAAAACTCATTTTTCTATTTAACTCATTGATGGGACCCTAAGACCTGGGAGTAATGGTGATGAAGGGGTACTCCATATGCCACAGAGCTCCATAATTGGAACTTCATCATCAGATAGAGTTTAACATCATATCCAGGACATTAAGACACTCAGAGTGGATCTGGGAGTAATGGTGATGAAGGGGTACTCCACATTCCCCAGAGATCCAGAATTGGAACCTCACCATCAGATAGAGTTTAACGTCATACCCAGGACATTAAGACCCTCAGTCACCGCTTTCTAGCACATATATGATAAGAAAGGATTAGGGATTGAAATAAGGACAATAGGGTTGGGACAATCATATAGGTGCTAGGGCTTGACGTAACCAGCCGATTGGTTGGAAGATGCCTCTCCGACCGCCTGTCTAGCCTAAATAAGGGCACGCCCTGTCGGTGGGGCGTTAGAATGCAGCGACTGCACCTCTGCAGAGGGGTAAGATTCCCCCAATAGAGCCACCTGTTGGTCGTAGGTGGTGACCCGTGATACTTAAGGATAGAACCCAGGTGGATGAGCAGTTCAGGACTTGCAATACTCCACTTTGGCCCTATCTTGGGCTAGACGGGCGGTTGGAGAGGCCCCCTTCGATCAATCGGCTGGTCATGTCAAGCCCTAGCACCTATATAATTTTCCCAACCCTACTGCCCTTATGGCAAGCCCCAACCCCTTTTTATCATATGGGTGCTAGAAGGCGGTGGCTGAGGGTCTACATGTCCTGTCTTCATGACGTTAAACTCTATCTGATGGTAAGGTTCCAGTTTTGGAGGTGTGGGGAATGTGGAGCACCCCTTCATCACCATTGCTCCCTGGTCCACTCTGACCCGGAGTGGTAGTACCTGTTAGGGTCCCATCTATGGGTTTAATAGAAAAACATGAGTTTATAAACAAAATTGTATTATGCATCAAGA
Source organism: Doryteuthis pealeii (assembly GCA_023376005.1). Lineage (NCBI taxonomy): Eukaryota > Metazoa > Mollusca > Cephalopoda > Myopsida > Loliginidae > Doryteuthis > Doryteuthis pealeii. The sequence continues at coordinate 4,091,392 of CM042163.1, forward strand.
ATGAATTTATTTCACAACTTTGTCGGCATTAAATGACCCACCGAGGTTGATATGCCGTAAAACAAAACAAACCAAACCAAACTTAAATAATGGCCAAAGAGGAGTGTTGTAGTTGTATGTCATGGACTGCTCAGCCACCAGGGTTTCATCCTTAAGTATCAGGAGTTGCCCCCCACGGCCAATAGGTGGCCCCACTGTGAGGGGGGGTTCTTACCCCTCTGCAGAGTTGCAGTCAGTGTATTCTAAATCCCCATCAACAGGGCTAAAGATGGGTTTGGTTTGTTTTGTTTTACAGCATATCAACCTCAGTGGGTCATTTAATGCCGATAAAGTTTTGAAATAAATCAATTCTTAATGGATAATACAATTTTTTTTATAAATACATTTTTCTATTTAACCCATAGATGGGACCCTAACAGGTACTACCACTCCGGGTCAGAGTGGACCAGGGAGCAATAGTGATGAAGGGGTACTCCACATTCCCCAAACCTCCAGAACTGGAACCTCACCATCAGATAAAGTTTAACGTCATTCCCAGGACATGTAGACCCGCAGCCACCGCCTTCTAGCACCCATATGATAAAAAGGGGTTGGGTCTTGAGATAAGGGCAATAGGGTTGGGAAAATCATATAGGTGCTAGGGCTTGACGTGACCAGCCGATTGATCGGAGGGGGCCTCTCCGACCGCCCATCTAGCCCAAGATAGGGCCAAAGTGGGGCATTGCATGTCATGAACTGATCATGCACCTGGGTTCTATCCTTAAGTATCACGGGTCGCCACCCACGGCCAATAGGTGGCCCCATTGGGGGAGTCTTACCTCTCTGCAGAGGTGCAGTCGGTGCATTCTAACACCCCAGCCGACAGGGCGGTAAAGATTGGTATGTTATGACCTAGATTACTACAAACTTATAAAAGGACTTTTTAGTGAAAATACTCAACAAAGCATAAAGAAAATATTTTAGGATAAGAAAATGTTTTTCTCAATATTTCTAGGTTAGTAATTCAATTCTGACTAGCGGGGCCTGGGGATACACCACAGCTGAATAATTTGATTATTACAACATTTGATATGTTTACTCAAGAGCTATTGCTAAATAGTTCAATATGTAAAAAGTATAATAATCTTGATTTAACTCCCTCTCGTTCTTTTTTTTTTTTTCTTTCTTTCCTTCTTTTCATCTTTTCATTATGTTCGATTGAAACAGATTACTAGAAACTTAGAAAGCAACGATGAGCCTTTTCAATACTTAGATGGGTGGCCATTTAAGCAATAGCAGGTACTGTACAAGTTGTTTAAAAAAAGTATCGATTTTTTGTACTTTTTGACACACCTTGTATTCTGAAAAATTAACGTTCCATTCATTGTTCATTTCTATCTTGGTAAATACAGCTTCAAACCCGGCACTTTTCTGACACACCTTGTAAGCAAGCTAATATGAAAAGGACTTGATTGGCATTAAATGACCCGAAAAGGGTTGATATGACGTAAAATAAAACAACCAGCCAACCAACCAGCTTATGAAAGGACTTGATAAATGATATCCTATCAAATTAACTACCGTATTTGACAGCATATAGGACGCACTTTTTTTCCATAATTTTTGCTCAAAAAATCACCCTGCGTCTTATACATCGTAGGTGAAGTTTGAGACCTCCCGTAGGCCTAGGCTAATCTTCTCTCTGATGCTCACTAACCCATCAGTTACGCTCAGTACTTTTACCTACCCTAAACTCCAAATTGCTTTTATACAGCTATGTTTCTGCTTGTGTAATGCACAGCTAGATTTGTTTTCAACAATATATGCTTAAATACACTAAAACCTTTTTTTTCCTGATTCTGACCTGCTGAAATGGGGGTGCGTCTTATATGCCCATGCGTCTTATACATGGTAGGTGAAGTTTGAGACCTCCCGTAGGCCTAGGCTAATCTTCTCTATGATGCTCACTAACCCATCAGTTACGCTCAGTACTTTTTATCTAGCCTAAACTCCATGCATCCTTATTTTATTACTGGTATTATTGTATTATTACCGGTGATTTAAAAATGAATTCGTAAAAATGAAAGCAATCCAATCTGAAATGCTGTGATTTGCGTTTATACACATCATATTATTATTATTATTATTATTATTATTATTTACTCCTTTTGAGTTTTCACATCAGCATTAGCTGATGGTCTTTCACTGGAGTCTGAGTGACAGCAAGTCTTCTCAGGTCTCCAGGGCTCTTCTGGGTATTCTGGCAGATTGCAGCAGTGCAGTGTTATTATTTCCTGCTATTGAGATGTCTTGTGTATGCTTATTGCTAGCCTGTACTGCCAAATTGCTTTTATACAGCTATGTTTCTGCTTGTGTAATGCACAGCTATACTGTTTTCAATAATATATGCTTAAATACACTAAAAACTTTTTTCCTGAATCTGACCTGCTGAAGTGGGAGGGGGGTATATGCCCGTGCGTCTTATATGCCGTCAAATACGGTAATTAACATCTCTATATATTACAAAAGATCAATTATTATTTTCTTTTTGATGAGAAAACAGAAACAAAATCGATCTATATAAATCAATCAGAAAGTAATGTTTTTGCTTTGTTTTATTTTGTTTTACGGCATATCAACCTCAGTGGGTCATTTAATGCCAACAAAGTTTTTGAAATAAATTCATTCTTAATGGAGACTCCATTTAAAAAAACAACAACTCATGTTTTACTATTTAACCCATAGATGGGACCCTAACAGGTACTACCACTCTGGGTCAGAGTGGAACAGGGAGCAATGGTAATGAAGGGTTACTCCACATTCCCCAGAGCTCCAGAACTGGAACCTCACCATCAGATATCCAGGACATTAAGACCCCCAGCCACCGCCTTCTAGTACATATATGATAAAGAGGATTGGAGCTTGCCATAAGGGCAATTGGGTTGGAACAATCATATAGGTGCTAGGGCTTGATATGGCCAGCCGATTGATCGGAGGAGACCTCTCTCCAGCCGCTCGTCTAGCCTAAGGACCAAAGTGGAGTGTTGCATGTCATGGACTGCTCATACTCCAGGATTCCGTCCTTAAGTATCACGGGCCGCCACTCACAGGTGGTTCCATTGGTGGGGGGGGGGTCTTACCCCTCTGCAGAGGTGCAGTCGGTGTATTCTAAAGCCCTAGCAAGTAATGTCAACTTTTACAAAAATATTCAACAAAGCAGAAGGATATTTTAGGAAAAGAAAATATTCTTTCTCAATATTTGTTGGTTAGCAATTCAATACGGCCACTTACCTCCAATCACACAAACCATCCGAACAAGACACGCTGGACACTGCAAGAGAAGCAAGGACGAACTCATAAGTGACCTTCTCCTGTGGAAATCTTTACATGGGTACGCCAGTGTGGGCCGCCTAGCTCTGCGGATTCTGGATACTGCACAGAGGACCTCCCAGGGGTGATCGCAGATAGGGATGGTTGGCGAGAGATGGTCATGGATACCCGTGCTGCCAGCATGACTTGATGATGATGATGATGAATTTAATTATGATAATATTCAAAAGTTTTATTCTATGATTTAAAAAAAAAAATCATTTTTATAGTCTTAACTTTCATATATATTATTTACATTTACTTAACTGAAATATTATTTCGGTACTAATGCAAAATACGCGCAAGAGATATATCATTAGATTACGTATAAAAAGCATTGGTACTAATGCAAAATAACGCGCAAGATAATAATCATTAGATTATAAAACAGCATTGGTACTACTGCAGAATAGCGCGCAAGAGATAATATCATTAGATTACGTATAAAAGGCATTAGATTTCAAGGAAATACCCGAAACCTTTGAGACGCTAAGATTAAGGTTAGGTTAAGGGTTAGGGTTAGTTTTAGGGTTCCCGGTTAGGGTTGGGTCAATGTTGGGGTTAGGGTTAGTGTTAGGGTTAGGCTACTTCGGGAGTTTCCGTAATCTAATGTTATTTATACGTAAAATGCGATTCTAATGATATTATCTCTCTTGCGCGCTATTCTGCATTAGTACCATTATTTCTTAAAATCTTTCAATTGAAATTTGTTGTTAAAGAATATAATTTTGATCCCGAATAGAATTACTGAAAATGTAGATATCTGTTCTCGGGAGAGGAATGCTAAATATTTGATCACTTAACACACCTAGAAATTTATAACACATTTTTTTTTATACGAAACGATTGTTACAGAAAACAGGTAATGTTTTACTGATAGAGTTTTATTTCTAGGTTAATAATTATTGTTTTATAATAGACTAGAAACGGCTACCCAGCATTGCCTGGGTAGAGGGGGGGGGCAGTCAAAAAATTAGTCTTGCAGATCCATTATTACTGAATCGCAAGTTCGATCCTCGCAAGATCTCCAATTAGAATCCCTACGTAAAAAAAAAAAAGACCTTGTGTAGATCCGGCCTGGTGGGGCCTCAGAACAATAAGTGCACAGACACTTTGAAAAGAAAAATTGGTACTTTTCGTGGAGAACTGTCCCGGCCTCTGCCTCAAAAATCGCTACCCGGTGGCTGCTGAAAAAAAAAACAACCAACTACGATTGAAATCCGTAGCCGAAGTGGTGTCACTTGCAAAAAAAAAAAAAAAAAAAAAAAAAAAAAACAACAACTTAGGGCGTTTTCCTGAAAACCCAACCCCAACCCTAAACCCTAACCCTAAACTCCCCTAGTTAAAATTAATAGTTTTATTACAAAATTTGCGAGTTCTGTTTTTTCTGGGTCACCCTGTATACAGGGTGACCCAGAGAAAAAAAACAGAGCCCAAATTATTTATTTATTTTCCCATTAAACTAACCCTACACCCCAACCCCAACCCTAGTTTTTTAAGATTTTTAAGAAGTTCCGTTAAATATTAACACAATTTATTTTGTAAAAATGAAGAATTATTATTTTTGAGTTTTCACATCAGTGTTAGCTGATGGTCTTTCACTGGAGTCTGAGTGACAGCAAGTCTCCTCAGGTCTCCAGGACTCTTCTGAGTATTCTGGCAGATTGCAGCAGTGCAGTGTTCTGAATGGTTTCAATCCTTCCTCTGATATCCAAACTTTCCAAACCTTTTTCTAATCCTTTTGGGACTGTTCCAAGTGCACCAACTACAATTGGTATAACTTTCACTTTCATATTCCATAACTTTTTCAGTTCTCTGGCAAGGTCCAGATATTTGTCCATTTTTTCATTTTCCTTTAACTTCACCCTGTGATCTGCTGGCACTGCAAAATCCACCAGTTGACAAGTTCTTTCTTTTTTGTTAATCAACACTAGGTCTGGTCTTCTTGCTGGGATAAGGTGATCCGTTTTAATTTCAAAGTCCCAGAGAATTTTGTGCGTTTCGTTCTCAAGAACAGATTCTGGTTTATGCATTTTGTTGTGTGGTCAAAATTTAATTTCTTGCATAATTCCCAGTGGATCACCTTCCCAACCCAGTCGTGTCTAGTTTTGTATTCTCGTTGTGCTAGTTTGCTACATTCGCAGAGTATATGGTTAACAGTCTCATCTCTATTACCGCAAAGTCTACATTTACTATTTTGTTGGGTCTTATCAATTTTCGCTTTGATGTAGTTTGTCCTTATGGCATTATTTTGTGCTGCAATTATAAGTGATTCTGTTTCTCTTTATATATACTCCCTCCGGGAGCAAGTGTTTACGTTTTGATATAATATAATATAATATTATATTAAATTAGAAAGGCTAATGAAACTAAATAATGCAGATAAAAAGATTTGAAACACAGGGGAGTATAATTGAAAAATAGAACAAATGAAACTTCCATCACTCCCATCTTTCATTGCTAAATTTTCCTAATTTAACTATTTAGTTAAAATAGGAAGTAAGAATATAATTACAGTTATTTGTTCTTATTAATCGATTTCTTTTATGATCTATCCCCGAAACTTTTGCTCATATTTATTAAAATAAAACCAAACAATTAGAAATCAATAATACTAAGCACATATTTATTAAAATTAAATTTTTAATATCAATATGCAAATTAGCCTTCCTGTTCACACAATAAACCGCCATTTTGTTGTATATATAAATACAATTGTATATCATTATGATGGAGATAAGGCCAACAGTATTAATCATATAAAACAATTTTATTAATAAATTAAGTTTAAATAAAAACAATATCATGGAGAATGTGACGTAAATACCTAAGGAAATTATGACTTGAATAGTAATATAGTTTCTGTTACAGACAGAAAAGCACACAATCTCCATTATAAGATTATTATTATTACAACAATAATAATAATAATAATGTCACACAAAACAAAAAACGTAATGTTTGTTGTATTAATTAATGTGTGGAGGATGATCACTAATTAGGACTGACCTTATTTTAGTAGTGACCACCTCTGTTGATTTTTTTTTTGTCATAGTTTGGAAGTTGATTATAGTGATAGTAGTTAAGGATTCGAGGAATTCTGAGATTAACTTTATGTTTTGATTGGTTGGATTTTATGGCATGTCAACCCTTGCTGGGTTATTTTATTCCGAAAACGTTTTGTTTTATTCATTCTTAATGGGTACTCAATATTTTTAACCTATTTTTAAAACCCATTTTTAGAACCCATTTTGTTCGATTTAAACCCATAGATGGGACCCTAACAGATACTACCACTTCAACTTTGGGACAAAATTCTTTACAACCGGAACATTTTTCATAAATTTGCCAATGTAAAGGGTATTTTTTCAATAGATATAAAATATCATCACATTATTAACATCCAACTATTCTCCCTCCAGCTATGAGTAAATAGTAGGGCAGACTGGGCTCTTTAATTTCAACCGGTCTAGAAGAAGGAAAACTCTGAATTCAAACCTGTTAAAATCCGCTTGAGAAATTGACCTTGTGTCACATCCTGCTCGTGTGGAGGGGTTAGATAAATACATACCTTACACAATTAAAGAAAAGAAAGAAAATAAATAAATAATATATATTCACTTCAATGTTTTTTTTGTAATAAAATGATGACAATCCTACGTAAATCTAAAAAGGAAAACTATATCACTTTTAAAACTTTCACGTTGAAATTTCTTGTCTAAGTAATCCCATTAGGACAGGTCATGTGACACTGCGCTCCTCCCCCAGTCAAACACTCTAGCTGTATGATTGCTAGGCTTGTTATAAGAATAGCCTTGATACGGACTATTGTATGTTCTAAGTAAAAAAAAAGATTATAATTAATTTAAATGACATTAGAAATTACGGACTAAGTTACCTTTAAGCACCCCAGGGGCGACCTGGATTCAGAGGACATGTTTCGCTTTGCACCGTCATCCGGTTGTTTGTTACCAGACGATTTTTAGACGCATTTTATTATTATTATTATAAAACTAACTACTAACCCTAACCCTAAAAAACAACCGGATGTTGACGGTGAAAAGCGAAACATGTCCTTCTGAATCCATGTCGCCCCTGGGCTGCTTAAAGGTAACTTGGTCCGAAATTACTGATATTCTCGACTAAACATGACTTTTCAGTTGATCATTAATGAACATAAATTTTCATTTGTCTGGATTTTTGAGTTTTTTTTTATAATTTGTATTATTTACATTTTTCGGACTGTTGTCCTCAACTTTATTGTTATTAAATAAGGGGTTCGGTTCGAAGTTCCGTGAAGGCTCCCGATTTTGACAAGAAACACCCGAAGAAGGCCGCAGTGAACAAAGGCCGAAACGTTGTGTATATATTATATAACAATAAACAAAAGTAAAGTAAAGTCGTCGGGGCGGTCTAAAGTCGGTATCAGCCAGTCAGCGAGGGAGTCTATCCCCTTTTCAATAGCGCTAGACCAAGGAGATTGTTTTTAGCATCTGAGGTGGGCGCCACACCTACCATCAACTCCTTACTTTACCGCACAGATCCCTGTGCTACTCATATGCTGAGTTGGTGAGGACTGATATCGAACTAGGAACCTTGTGGTTTCTAGCCGAACGCTCTACCGACTGAGCGGCCCCTAATATAACAATAAAGACGAGGACAACAGCCCGAAAAATCTCAATAATACAAAATAAATTTTCATCTTGATTATTATTAATGGACTGAGATTCCAGTTTTGTTTGAATGCGCCGCGCTGGGAGAGAAAATACCATTTTCTTTTTCTTTTTCTTTCTGGGCAAAGAATTTAACGGAGTATTTTGCCGCGCGTCATTTAGTCAAGTTCTTTAAAAAAAAAAAAGAAAAATAAAAGAGAAAAAAAAAAAAAAAGAAAGAAAAAGAAAGAAAAAGATGGGATGGGAAGTTCTTCTTCTTCCATATATCTCCAACCGTGTCAACTTGTTTTTGCTCCACATAACACTCCTCTTTGGTCGGGTTTATTGGTTCCCACGAGTTTAACATTAAAAGAAAAGAAAAGAAGAAAAAAAAGAGAAAAAGAAAAAAGAAAAGAAAAAAACACAGAGAGAGAGAGAGAGAGAGAGAGAGAGAGAGAGAGAGAGAGAGAGAGAGAGAGAGAGAGAGAGAGTATTCTATTCAATTGAAAGAAGGCGTAACGTCATAGAAAGTGACGACATATTGATGACTGAATAATGGCGTTACAACTTTGTATGAATAAAAACGTTTTGTTTAAAAAATTGTTGAACATTTTTGTTCTATTAACCTCGTAGGTGTTTTGTTTATTAATACTTACATACATCATCCAGATAAGAGTCACTTTCAGTCATTGGCTTCATTTTTTATTTTTTTTTTTTTACTGAAACAGTTAAGTCCCAAAATTACATCTTCAACTTGATACAATTCGGTTGTCAGACATATTCATTTGATATTTCCCAACCCCTCAATGACACCAGCAAATTATAGCTCAGTTGTAATTTTGGGATTAAAAAACTTAAAAAAAATATATTTAAAAAAATGGAACAAATAACTGAAACTTACTTTTATTTGGAGGGTGAAGGTAAATATTACATTTGTGACCATATGACCTTTAGGCACCCCTTTTTGATCTCGATTAAGAAAGGACATGTTTTTCATTTACACTGTCAATATCCGGTTGTTTGTTAGGGTTAGGGTTAGGGGTTCTGTGCGGTAAAGTAAGGAGCTGATGGTAGGTGTGGCGCTCCACCTCATACGCTAAAATAATTTCCTTGGTCTAGCGCTAGTGAAAAGGGAATAGACTCCCTCGCTGATACCGACATTAGGCCGCCCCGACGACGACTTTATAATTAAAATAAATCTAAAAATCGTCTGTTAAAACAACCGGATATTGACGGTGTAAATGAAAAACATGTCCTTTCTTAATCGAGATCAAAAAGGGGTGCCTAAAGGTCATATGGTCCTACATTTGTATAGAATTAAAACAAAATTAACCAACATTTTTATGGGTGGGATATTCTGTAGATGCGCCTCCTAATAATGAATATTGAAATTGATATTTCGTGTTTGAGTTATAAATTTTAAATGTCAGTTATTTTTTTCTGTCTCATTGTCAGATGAAATGTAGTTTAAATGTGGGTTATATAAAAACCATATAAGAAAGATTTTTACCACTTGAAACACTTAGTATATTTTAGTTGACGTTTATAATTCTATTATTTGACAGACTAAAGAGTCATTTAGTTTTTATGATACACACTAATATACATGGTCTGGTAATTATGAACTTTTGGTTAGTAAATTAGGGTGTCCCAGAAAAAAACAGAACCCACAATTTTTGTAATAAAACTGTTAATTTTAACTAGGGGGGTTTTAGGGTTAGAGTGGGGGTTTAGGGTTAATTTAATGGGAAAATAAATAATTTGGGTTTCTGGGTCACCCTGTACAGGTTGACCCAGAAAAAAAAACAGAACCCAAACCCTAACCCCGCCCTGTCGTTGTTTACGACTGCACCGAGGGGTACCCCCAATGGCCACTGTTGCCGTGGTGGCGACCGTGGTGCTGGGGAGAGGTTGCCTGGACATGAATAATACCCATTCTGGCCTAGGGGTCCGTTCCCGTCGGTGAGCGTCCTAGAACCCAAGCTTTTCCTGCCAACTCAGCGTATGAGTTACAAGATTTGTGCGGTTGATGAGCTGATGGTTCCAGTCTGAGTCAAAGTGAAGGGGAGACTCCCTCGCTGGCATAACTTTGGCCCTGGACACTCGTACCCTCAGAATGTATTCCTCTTCATAAAATGACATTTTATAAAAAATTGTATTTCCATATTTCAAAATTTATTTATTTCAAATATTTATATTCCCACAATTGCCTTAAAACAAAACACAAATGCTAAACCATGAATAATACCCTGTACTAAAATAATTTTGTCTTATATTTGTTTTGCAAAAATTTTTGAAAGTTTTAATTTACGACCCTGGTATTGATTTTTTTTAGCAATGTTCAATAGATTAAAATTTGTTGAATAAAATCCATGAGTATATTTATAGACTTCAATCATATCTCCTCTGGTTCGTTGATAAGATAAACTTGGTAAGTTAATCTTCATAAGTTTTTCTTCACTGAATCTTTCAAAGCCTCCATGCTTCCTGTAGTCCCCGACACTACATCTGGTGCCACTCTCCACATATGCACACACGCGCACACATACATGCATATTACTACTGTAAACTGTTCATGTTCCTGACACTAATACGTTATTCTGTGTACTTGACATGAGACTTTGATGAGTTGTGGTGCACCTGAGCACTGTACACAATAAATTTCATTATTATTATTTCATGCAAAAGTTTTTTGTTTTCAAAAATTATTCATTACTTTAGTAGCACTCCTTTATACTCCTTTGATGAGTTTTATGTCCTTAATTAATCTTGGACTCCAAATATTTTTAGACTCATTTTTTCTATTTAACCTATATATAGTACCCTAACAGGTACTACCATTCCGGGTAAGAGTAGACCTGGGAGTAATGATGATGAAAGAGTGCTCCACATTCCCCAAAACTGAAACTTCACCATCAGATACATCATACCCAAGACACTAAGGCCCCCAGCCACCACATTCTAACACCTATATGATAAAAAGGGTTGGGGGTGGTGCCATAAGGGCATTAGGGGTGGGACAATCATCCTTTTGTTTTACTTTCTAAGATTTAATTTTTCGAATAAAACTTAGAATATTTAAAAAATAAAAACTTTTATATTCTATCTTTTATTAAAGAGAGGTGTCTAGTTTTGCCATGTTTTTTTTGTTGCTGTTGCTACTTAACTAGGTTCAGACATGTCTGAAGCAGTAAAAATTGTATTTTACAATAAATAAAATGATCATTTTTTAATCTCTTTTTTACATTTATACTAGAAGACGTAGGCGCTCGTGGTTATTGTCGTAGGAAATAGACACAGCGACCAGAGTTCAAATCCCGGGGGAAGCTGATGGTATTTCACATAGCGCTAATACTCTGGGAAAGGTATTAGTACAACTATCCCCCAACCAGCTATGAGTGAAATAGGACAGATTGGTATGGCAACCAGTCTAGGAGAAGGAAAACTGAATTCACAAATCTTTGTAGAAGGATGATGGCATTTCACATAGCGCTAATATACCCTTGGGAAAGATATGAAACCAACTATTCCCCCCGTGGTATGAGTAAAATAGGACATCCTAGGTTCTTTAGCCTTGGTATGGCAACCAGTCTAGGAGAAGGGAAACTGGATTCACACCAACTGTAGACCTGGAGAGATGGACTCCATCAGGCTATTTCTGTCCAAGACACGCGACATGGGTAACGCCCCCCACCTACCAAACCAAGTTTGGGGGACAAGTAAATAAGATATTAGAATTAACTTGATTATCAATATCTTTTATTGACTTTTAAGAGAAATTTTCTGATTTTACAAAAGCAATAAATTTGGAGAGATAAAATGAGAAATTTGAAGGATTTTTTTATGACTCATTTTTCAAATTTAAAAAGCATAATGCATTTTAGATTAAAAAAAAAATCAAATATCAAATGTTAGTGGCTGAAGTAGTTTCAGATGTGAGTTTAAATTATATCACCCCACCCAACTTGATAACGTTAAGTTGCAAATAATCAATTATTGATTTGATTTCAAATATATAAACATTTTAAAACATCACAATGAAGTTTTTATGAACTTTAAAAAAAATCGTAAATGTAATTTAAAACTATTTTTAAAACATTTTTAAAGTTAGATGCAAACGAAGTTGCACTGAAAAATATTTTATGTTAACTAAATTGATGAATTTAATGCCCTTAAAAGAATAAACCAAATTCAGGAGAAAAAAAAATGATAATAAATACCTTTAAGTTCAGTTATCTACGCCTGAATTTAGTATTTAAAACACACACACAAAACAAATCTGATATTTCTGAAAAGACAAAAATAAAGAAATTATTAGCAATTTAAAAACTAAAACTGAATTCCTTTTACTTTCTCATTTTTTCCAGTGTTTAAAGATTTTCTTTAATAAACTTTAAAAAATATTACATTTCTTCATTCATTCTAGATTTTATAAGTTTTCTTCGAAATTTGCACTCAATTTTTTTTTTCCCTTCGAAATGTCTAAATTTTTTTCTTGTTTTTGTTTTTACTCATTTTTTCTTTTTCACGCACAAACACTTTTTTGGGTGAATTTTTCGATGGGTGTAGCAGTTACATCATTTATTCGTAAACTTAAACTAAGAATTAACTTTTAAACGGCGGATTTTACGCCAGTTTTCTTTGGTTGGTTTAGCTAAATATTTGCCATTTTCTCACCACATCCTGCCATTCACTCTAAACGTTTTAAAAATCTTCGTTATTGTTTTCCCTCTTGTCTAATGTTTGTCATTTTTTAATTCTCTTTCCCAGTCGACAGGAAATTCACATTTATCAAAATCAATCCGCAATAACTTCCGGAAACCACACAACTGATTACAACTACTAAAAAAAAATGTCACTAATCATCATTAATCATCCTTAAAAAATAGAACATTGTATTTTGTGTCTTATTTTCTAATATTTCCAAAATTATCAAAATTCACTTTTAAACTTCACTTAAGTGCGCACTATTTTATATCGCCATTTTTAGGCGGATGTTTCCAGTTGAAGGTCACAGCTGCTATCACGCGGTCGAGGTTTTCGCCGTTTTGAATTATGAGGTGACAACGTTTATTTTTATGGGGAGAACCAGGCGGCTTTTTTACCTTAATATTACTCAGTCTCAATTCGGTTGAATTTGCAGACCTAGGAAATTCCACCAGACATTGTTTGACGTTTTTTAAGGAATACAAACGTGTGTAGCACCGGCAAATCTACAAATAAATAAGGTAGGTGGGTTCCTGAGGAATCACGGTGATATCAGTGTATCTTCTTATTTCTGCATGGCCGGCTGTGCCAACACGATATAAAAAATGTGTTATTAAAACAACACACACACAGAAAATCCCATTTTTTATTGCAATTACTTCTTGTTGGTTTTTAAAAAAATACATGTGCTGCCCTAAAAAATACTATATGGTATTTAAATTTTGTTATATAGTGTGGCCATTAAACAACGAGGTTAATTATTTTCCTTTTTAGGCACAGTATATAAACCGTGCTAGATTTTTCCTTTATAAATTCGTTACATGAAGGATCTAAAGGTTTTCTTTATTTTTTTTAAGATATCCCCTAGCATTAAATAACAATCGATCTGAGTTCAATAATTAAATTTTGTTTTATTTCTTTTAATTTTTTGTCTCAACTCTCGGAAAAATATTCCAACTGCTGTTCTTAAAAGACAGTAGTTTGCAAAACACCGGTAAATATGAAGACTTTATTCTTAATAAAAAAAGAAAGATACTGTTTTGACGACCCATGTGGTCATTGCCCAACCCTAAATAAAAACCATTGAACAAAAATTTAATCTTAATTGAAAAAACAAAACTTATTTATATTATGAATTCCCAACAAACTAAAAAAAATAAATAAAATCTAAACACACACACACAAAAAAAAACCTTTTTAAAATGCAGCCATTTTCTTGTCAACTTTTTCTTTTCATCTCGTTTTTATTTTATCCCCAAAATTTTTATATTAATTTCTTTCCTTTTTTTAAAACAAAACTAAATTCTTTTATAAAGTTCAAAATTGGTTTTATAACTTTATTGGTTTTAGATAAAGAAACCGGTTCTCGATTCTACCTTTTTTAAAAAACTTTTAATTTTGTATTTGGTTTAAGGATATTTTAATTTCCTTTAAAACTGAATAAAATTCTTTAAAAATGTCTTTTTCGTTTCAAATAAATTTTTATTTAATTTTATTAATTTCAATAAAATGTTGGAATGATTAAGTTTCTTGTTGTCATGGTGACAAAAATAGTGCTAAATTGAATGAAATCAACTTTTTTTTATTTTTACTTTATTGCAAAATTTTGATCAAAATTAAATAAACTTTTTATCTATCTTATTTTTATTTAAAAAATAAATAAATATCGTATTGATCACCCCACTCCATTTATTGACACAAATTTCCTGAAGATTTTTTTTTGTTACATATTCCAAACGAGTGGTATTTCTTTCTCTCTAAACTTAATTGTTTATCAGAAGATATTAAATCTTATTTAACTTTAAATTTGTTTTTATTTAATTAAAAAAATGATTTTTAAAACCTTTAAAAATATGTCAGTATTAAACCTTAAAAAATAGCTTCAGATCTATCAGTCTTGCATCTCAAGAATGCATCTTTATTTTTTAGTATTTAAGTTTAACAATTTATTTGAAAAGTTATTTTTCTCAACTCAAAATAAGAAAACTATTAACTTAGGTTTATTTTTTTAAAGCTTTTTGTATTAAAGATTTATTTCTCCTTTTTTTTTTATTACGTTTGTTGTTGTAGTGTTAGCGAATTTCCTACTCCAATTATTTGGTTGTCGTCTTTTGAAAGAATTTTTCTTCTTTTAATTGATATTTCACCATCATTATCAATCTCTTTTTTCTTCCTTCAATATTTCCTTTTTCTTCTTCTTCTTGGAGGGAAGTAGCAGGAAGCAAGTGAATTCCAGCCAAGATTTCTTGTTTTTCTTTCCTTTTTTTTTTTAATAACCATTTTACTTAGATGTGAGCCGGTATTCCACTCGATCGCACCTCTTGAACTAGTTTAAAGAAAGATCTACCATAATTCTGTCTTGAAAATTCCTCACATAATACGCACTACTCTCTCTGTCTCTCTCTCTCTCTCTCTGGTGTGTAGTAGTTGTAGACATAGAGTGAAGAATTGGAAGATGAAAAAACCCCAAAAAACCCTCAAATCTATTCACATTTTTGTTCACTTCTTTTTGGTCTTTTCTCTTTTAAATATATTAAAGACCGATCTGTTATTAGAAAATCATTTTTGTTGGCTTCTATCATGAAAAGGAGAGAAAAAATGTCTTAATAATAGTGGCTTTGTTGCTGGTATTACTGTTAAATGATGTCACACTTCTCATTTTAGTCTCAAAACCGTGTAGCGGCGATCAGTGATTATTAGGGTTGATATTAAAATCATATTTATTTAAAATATTTTCTCACTCGTAACCCTAAAAGTTACATTTTATACAACAACAACAAAAAATCTGTTGTATTTTAAATTTTAATAATAATCCTTAAATTGCATAACAACCATTTCGTAACGATCTTTTTTTCCATCTCGACCCAGCAGCCCCTTTATTTTCTCTAAGCTTCTTCTTCTTCTTAATTGAAGAATACTTACTACTTCTTCTTCATCTTTTCCATCTTTCTGTACTTTAATCTTCAAGAAAGAAGACGAAATCGGATTATATGGAATCTTTAACCCCCCTCCATTCGTAACATACCGCCTCTTTTTTTTATTTTATTTTTTTATTTACCGGGCGTGACCGTTTTTTTTTTTCCTCTCTCTCTTTCAGCCTCCTCTTTTCCTATTACACATATCCGCATCACATATGTATGTGTGGCATTACCATCAACATGTACTCGCCCCCCCCCAACAATAATATCGTCATCTGGTTGGGATCGTACCTTTAACACTTCTCTCTTTCTCTCGTCTTTAAACTTGACACACACACACAGGAAGAAGCTTTTTTTTTTAAATTCTACTTATTTTATTGAATTGACTCATAAAGAATACAATTCAACTTGTAAGTAGAATTGCTTTATTTTGAGGAAGTTTATTTATTCAAACTACTGGTTCGTTTCAAAAACTAGAGGAACTTAGACATTAAAGGATTTTTTTTTTTGTTGAGTAAATATTAAGAAAAAAAATTAAAGGAAAAGGTAATAAAAATTAATTGAAAATTCACAAGTGCACTAAACAAACTATATAATTTCTTGGTTTTGTTTAGATAGTAAGATAGAATAAAAACAACGATTTTATACCCGTGGGAATAAGAAATTTACCTTAAAAAGAAAACTGCTATTTATTTACTAAAGTAAAGTTTTTTTTTTTTTATATTTTCCTTGTTATTAAAATAAAAGTCACCCTTTCTTACCAACAACTGGTCTAACCTGCTAGATATTATTGTCAGATATGTGACTCATACATCTAAAAAGTACCGTTTGCTTTTTTTCTATCCATTTTAGTAAAAAAAAAAAAGAAAAAAATCCTAAAAAATTGTAGTGACACATTTTTTCTGAATAATAGTTGATAGGATGATCAGACATTTTCGCCTATTTACTAACCTCGTCGTCGTTGTCGTCGTTACGATTGAAAAAACCTTTAAAAATAGAGAAACCCTTTTTCTTTTTAGTGTTAGTCATTTTCTCGGTCGATGTCGGTTGGGTGGGGTTATGTGCGAGAAATTTAAATATAAACAATATTTTAAAAGATAAAAAAGGGGCAATTCCCTGTATCGTCGCCTTAAAGAATGTGCAGGCACGAAATTAATAACGACACAAGAATGTTCGTATAATTTAAAAAAAAATCTACAATTAAAAGGAATGATATGTATCCACCTCCCTCGAATATGTTTAGATATATAAATAATATTTTTTATACTTATATTGCTATGAATTTGTGTTGTAATTTAAAATAAAATCTTTAATTGATTGTAGCCACCTCTAGACAAATTGGTTTGTGTGTGTATGTGTGTGTGGACTTAAATTCCCACAGGGAAGGGAAAAAAATGAAATTTTTTTTTTTTTTTAATAAGCAGAAAGTATTTTTATTTAAACATTTTTTTGTTTCGTTTTTCTTTCCTAGTCTTTAAAATTCGTTCGATTATTTTCATCCTATTTTTAGTTTTGTGCAGATGAGTTGAAAAAAAAAAGGGGAATATTTTCCTTTTATTTTTATTGACCTAAAATAGAAAAAGTAAATCATATTTACAACGTGGCAAATTTATTTTTGGGTTTAATGTATTTTTTATTTATTTTTTAAATTTTTGTGTGTGTGTAATAAGCAAAGCGAGAAAAAAAAACGCCTATTTTCTATCTTTTTGTAGTGTTAGATTTTCACACCTTTTTTTTGTATTTAAAGGTGGTTTATATATTCAATAAAAAAAATCCTAACAAATTGTATCGACTTTTGACTGGATTGAATTCAGGTTATAGACTTTAATGTTTTCTAAATATTATCTTAAATTTTCTATTATTCAATATTCCACCTTAAAGAATTGTCAACAAAATATTTTTTTCTTTTTAAAATTTTCACTAGCCATTTTTTCTTTAACCCTATTTTTCGTTGGACTGATCATATTTACGTTTATAAATTGATGCCAAAATTAAAGGTTAATCGATATTTTTTTTCTTTTTTCGTGATGGAGGCTTATCAAAATAAATAAAATGCTATATTTGTACACTTTCTTTTATTTCTATTTTTAATCTATAAAACCGCCAGTAAGTTAAATCTGGTGCCAATTTAATACACAAATGATTTTAAACGGTCACCTTAAATTTATATGTTGTGTATAATTAAACGACATCAGAAATCTTTGTAGTCACAACTTTATTTTATTTAGAAAAGTAACTTTAATATTGTTTCTATCTTGATGTTATGTGCTACAATTCAAGGAATGTGTGTAAAAAAAAGCATTTTTTTAGGATGCATCTTTTAAAGACTACCAAGGTTCTTCCCCCCTCACACACAATTGAGATTTTTTTTTCTTCCTTCCTTTATCTGCACACATTGATTTGATTAACCAATTAGATTAGTAATTTGATTAAATTTCCTATAATTGAAAAGGAGACTCACTTGATAATAATTCTATGGGAATTATTTGGAATTATATAGAGTTTTGTTTCTGAAAAATGTGGACAAATCATTGGAAGAAAAAGACTTAAAAAAAACCCTGAATGTTGCAGTTCTGTGATAATTGTAAATCTAAATAGTTAAACCATTTTCTCCAAAGAAAGAACATCTGTTTTGAAGTAGATGATGAAACCAACCAGATTATTTTGATTAAAATCATCTTTAAGGGCTGCACAAGAATTTCAACCGAAAATTGTGAATCTTTTTTTTGAGGGTGGAAAGAGCAAATAAGCTTTAGTGAATTAATCAAAACATATTTAGAATATTTTCCTTCTTTCTCTCATTCAATCTGTTTTTAATATCTATCATTTTTGTTGTTGTTGTTTAAACCGGCTTTGAGATTCTTCCTTAAAATAATTCTGATATTAAAATATAAACAATGTCCTCCTATTCTGACTTTTCAAAGTTTTTTGTTTTTTATGATTAAATTGGAATTCTTTTGTTCACAATTCATTGTCATTTTCTTTTGACAGCCAACAAAACAAATTCTTTTTTATAAAACAATAAAAGACACTAGTGGTTTTTTAAATACGTTATTTTCTATAGAGAATTATCTAATTCATTTGTATTGCTTTGATCCTGGTCTTGTCATTTTCTGGCATGTGTGTGCAAATATATTTGAATAGAAAATATTTTATTGTATGTTTTGCATAGATATTTGCTAGGTACAATGGGTGAATGAGTATGCCAATAAATCACGAATCTTGTTTTCGTTTTGAGATTGTACATGTCATTCTCAAATAGTCTTTTATTTTCATTCTAGAGAAAGACACACAAAACAAGTTTTAATCATAATAATACAAAAGAAAAGAAGTACTTTTATGTAAGGAAAGAAAATATTTCGGTATAATTCTTCAGGAGTGAATTCAAATAAAGAACCTTATGCCCCCCCCCTTATCTATCCATTTTTTTTGTGATTGGTAAACTTTATCTAAATATATATATTCCAATGTGAATAGCCAGGGTCTGTTTCCTTCTTTCTCAACTTTTACATAACTTATAAATTCTATTTAAAAAAAAAATTCTTTTGAAGTGAAAGTTTGAAAATGTTTTTGTATGTTATCAAATAGATCAACAATTGTATCATCAAATGCAGGTTTTAAGTTCTTTAAAAATATTAACTTTCTGAAAAGTTTTTAAAAAAGTCAATTTTGATGAATTTGAGACCATAGCTCTTGTGGACTCAAATTTAATCAATAATTTCTTGACAATGTTTTCAAAGAAAATTTTCTTTTTTCTACCTTTTCATTTTAAGGAATTTCTCTTGTTTCTTGTGTAATTAACGAGAAAAAAGAAATAAGTAATTCTTCCTTATTGATAAGACAAACAATCAATAAATATTTGTTCTAACCTTTGACCTATCGTCTTGGTTCGTTTTTTATTTTTGGACTAAATTCCTGTCAACTGCAACAATTAATGGGACTTTTCACATGAACATTTTCTCTATATTTGAAAGTTACAAAATCTTAATATTTTGTTTTTATAAAATCACTTTTTATTTCTTACCTGTTAAATGAAAAATCTTTACTCGTTTATCTATTTTGATATTCCATTTCTTGGAAATGTGCCTGTAATTTTCATATTTAGTTTATTCAATAATTTCATAATCGCCCCAACCTGTTAGTTTCTATCCAATGGATATTTCATATTAGGAATATTTATTTCTAAGAAGAAATTATTTCTGACCCCATTTGTAGCCAAAAAGATTTAAATGTTGATCTGCTGCTGCTGCTGCTGCTGCTGCCAAGTCAAATCCTTTATTGACAAATGCAACAATTAATTGATAATCAATTTTAAGCATAACAAAAAATAAAAGTAACTTTTTTTAAAAACAATTGCTTGATTATTTCTATCCATTGAAGTTGAATATTCATTAAATATATTAAATTTGTTTCTTCTTAGTAAAGTTTAATTGTTTAAAGATTAAAAAAAAAAAAAAATCAGGTTAATGTCACTCCAAAATGGATGATCGTTTTTCTAAGTACAATGACCTTCATTTTCTTCTTTTTTTTTTTCCTTTAATAAAAATTAACTTTGCTCAACTATGAAAAATTCTATTGATCTGCTGACATATGTAAATATAATTGAAAAATCAATTAATAGATAAACTAAAATTGAATAGTCTATCCATGTATATATGAAACTGAATTTAAAACCATATGTGTTGTGTTACAAGAAAAAGCTATCTTATTAAAAAGAAGAGAATGGTTTAGTTTTTCAAAATAAAGATCATTGTTTTTAATTCTCTGAAGAAAGAATAAAACAATATCCTGAAATGTGGGAACAATCTCAGCGTGACATTCAATTTTAAATTGAATTCAGAGATTAAGTATTTTCATTATTAATTCAGGGTTTTGTCTTTTCTTTAAATTGTTTATTTACTACCATGTAGTAAAGACAATATGGTGTTATTGCTACCATGTAGTAAAAAGACTAAATCCAGTATGGTGTTAAGATTTGGATTAGGAGATTAGATTTGGACTTTACAGATTTTCTTTCTGAAATTTGAATGGAAAAAAACAAAAAACAAAACTGCAGCAAATGTAAATACAGCTAATCTGAAAATTGAATATTTATAAAAAATAAAAAGTGAAAAAATATTTCTATCCAAATTTTTAAAGTTTGTATTTGGTAGAAGGCATGAATTTATCTCTTGTGAGCTCCTATTGCCAGATATCTTTTGACAAAAAAACTCTAGTTACTGAGATGTCACAATAATTGAAGATTGGGTGAGGTAGCATTTGGGTAAACTACACTCATTATTATCTCACCTGTTTTGGCAGAGAAACAAAAATCTGTTGTACTCACTTTTAACTTTGGACCAATTGTCAATATTTGTCAATATTGTTGATAGTAGCAAAGTATATAAGACAAATAAATTGCTGTTCATTGTATGGTTTTGATTAGTGACCCCTCAATCAAGGATGGTCTTCTTGTCCTATGGGTCATTAAATGGCTGATAAGGCCAATCTTAGTTCTTTGGCCCTATCTTGGGCTAGACGGGCGGTCGGAGAGACACCCTCTGATCAATTGGCTGATCATGTCAAGCCCTAGCACCTATATGATTTTCCCAACCCTATTGCCTTTATGGCAAGCCCCAACCCTTTTTATCATATGGGTGCTAGAAGGCGGTGACTGAGGGTCTACGTGTCCTGGCAATGACGTTTAACTCTATCTGATGGTGAGGTTCCAGTTTTGGAGGTTTGGGGAATGTGGAGAACCCCTTCATCACATTGCTCCCTAGTCCACTCTGACCCGGAATGGTAGTACCTGTTAGGGTCCCATCTATGGGTTAAATAGAAAAACATGAGTTGATAAACAAAATTGTATTATGCATTAAGAATGAATTTATTTCACAACTTTGTCGGCATTAAATAACCTACTGAGGTTGATATGCCGTAAAACAAACCAAACCAATCTTAGTTCTGAAACTTTGGTCACAGGATAGACATGCTGGTCATTAGGTCAATACTGGTCGTCTTTACTCCTTCAATATCCATTGCCTTTCTCTAGCTCTGCAGTTTTTTTGCATCCGAATATACCAATGCCATTCCTTATAGTGGTTCTCCAGCACGAGATCTGTGTCTCCCAGGTTTTGACGTTAATTTCGCATATCTTGAGATTTGCTTTCAAGGCATCCTTAAAACATTTCTTGGCTTACACATCTAGTCCATTTTCCTTCTTTCAATTGGGAGGAGAAGATCTGTTTGGGGATGAGACGGTCGTCAGACATTCCCACCAAATGGACGCTGCATCTCAATTGTTTTTGGTGATACAAAATTCAATGCTGGGTATTTGTGCTTCCTGTAGCACGTTGATGTTTGTTCTCTCTATCTTCCTATCAGACATTGAGTATGTTCCGAAAGCAGCACTGGTGGAATATTTTTGAGTAGTTTCAGATGATGGTGGTAAGGAGTCCAGACCTCAGATGCATAGAGAAGTGATGGAATAACGATTGCTCTATACACCATGAGCTTTGTTTCTCTGTGGATATCATGATCCTTGAAGATTTTACCAAAAGCTGATCCAGCATTCTTAAGACAGTGTTCTATCTTGCCATAGACCTTGTAATAGACCTGGCTGGAGAGTCACCATCTACTGGTCTGTGAAAGAATTTGAGTTCAACCAAATTAAACAGCAAAAATTGAAGCAGGCTATTAGAAAGGGTGATTTTCAGCCCAGCAACATTCAAAGTGGAGAAGTTCCAACATGTAGTTTATGTGGAAGAGTATGTCTCTCCTGGGCTGGCCTGGTGAGTCATCTGAGAAAACACAAGGAATCCGTGTCAAATGCTACTGCCACTCAAGTATTAAAAAAAACAAAACAGGAAATGGTCTTACTCTTGCATGAGTTGAAAGCCAACAATGTTGCCATTGAGATCAACGTGAGTGGACAGTTTGCTTCCAAGGTAACAAAAGTTGATCACATTTTCCAATGGATTGCTGTTGAGATGAATTGATGGAAATTTGACACAAATATCTATCACTGTCTGTTCGTATTTACTTATCTATCTATCTATCTATCTATCTGAGGTGTGTAGTGTAATCATAGGAAATGAACACTGCGAAACCTGGACGAAAATTTTTGTATTTCACATAGTGCTACTACCCTTGGGAAAGGTATGGATCCAGCAATTCTCCTAGTCATAGGTAAATAGTCTGACAGTCTGGGCAAATGTTGGCGGTTGATAAAGCACTTGTGTTGATGTTCAGTTTGAGTTTGGTGTACGTCAATTCAAAATCATTTTTGATTTGCTGAAGGTGTTCTTTCTTCAGCCATGCACGTGTTGTTAGCATTCTGAAATTCTAACAGGATTCTTGTCTTCATTTTCCTCTTGCTTCTCAGTTGAGCGAGATTGAAGAGTTCACCATCCATTCGGTATGAAATTTTGATGTCGGGTGGAAGAGCCCCCCAGTGTGATTTGTAGTGTAATTGTAACGAAAGTGATCAAGAGTATCGGTGTTATCACACAACCTTGTTTCACTCTAGAGCTGATTTTAAATAGCTCCAACCTGTTTCTGTTTCATTTTAGGTAAAATATATACTTTATAAGTAATGTCTGAATTTAGGATAAGAAAAACATTGATTCTATCATTGTCAGTAAACCCCCCCTAACATTTTTGTAAGAGTGGTTTGGTTTGGAGAAAATGAGTGTAGAGATAATTTATTATTTCTCTGAATGTTTGAGATGAGGCTTGAAGATTAGTATTATCTGCGTTATTCGGACTATTGTCCCATCTTCATTTGTACAACGTTTCGGCCGATATGCCCTCCGGCCTTCTTCAGGTATTTCTTGTCGGACTTAAAGGTTCAAAGTTCTGCGATGGCTCCTGATTACGACAAGAAAGTTCCCGAGTTCGAAAAGAAGGTTCCGAGACCGACAAGAAATACCTGAAGAAGGCCGGAGGGCATATCGGCCGAAGCGTTGTACAAATAACAATGAAGCTGGGGACAATAGTCCGAATAACGCAGATAATACTAAAGATAATTTATTGGGAGGGGGGGTTATTGATAATGATGGAATCAATGTTAATGAATAAATTCTAACAGGAATTTGGGATTTTTTTTTTTTACTCTAAATTCAGACATTACTTATAGGATAATTAAAATATATATTTGTAAACTTTTCTTAACTCTGTAAGCTTTGTCTTATGTGCTCTGTAGATATGGGCATCCCATTGTGGTGTAACAGTTAGCAAGCTAGTCTCGCACATCAATTAATACTGAATAGCGTGTTCAGTTCTTGCTAAATACCCCATACTAGTGACCTTGTGTCACATCTTGCCTGTAGTGAATGAGTTAGGTATCTGCCTATGTGCACTGTAGATATGTCCATCTTTTAAGAAGATCAAGTTGAATCTTCTTTAAAATCCTATGGAAAATCTCTTGATAAGCAATTAGACATTTTTAGAAAAGTGAATATATTCAATCTTTCTGTTTACTTGTTGTGCAGTGTTATTGTCTTTTCTAAACTTAAAAATCATTCTATATCTTCTGTACTCTGTAGACGTGGGTATCTTTTTAGAAGTTAATAACCAAGTTAGTTGAATCTTCTTTAAAACCACATGGAACATTCATTGGTATGGATTGTTGGGATTTAGAATTTGGGTGTTACTTATAAAATCATTGTATATACTAACAAGAATATGCACCTTCCAGCATAAGTATTCAAGTTTTAATGTAATGAAATATATTAAATGAGAAAGATAATGAAATTAAATAAGAACGCATATAAAAAGATTACACTTATTCTAAACACATTTTAATTGCTTTCTATATAAAATCATTCATAGGATTGATTTTAATACATTGAGAATAAAACAATATTATTACAAATCCATAACGCCAAGTAATTATTTATTAAACCCGGTTTTGTTAAAACCAGTATACAAATTAACCACACTATATATGATGTAAACCTTTATTTTTTAGGGATTAGTAAGACACATAGCAGGATTTTAAACGCGCTAATAACATGGGCTGTTTTAAGGCAAATCTTATTCAGATTTTCATAGAGACATTGTTATTGAATAAAAATTTATTCTATGTATTATTGATTTTGACTATAAATTAAATACTCATAAATAAACGTACACAATTCCTAAGCAGTGAGTGTCCAGTTCTGGAACTTTAGGAAGTTTGTAGTCAACCCTTCATTGCCATTACTCCCAGTTCCACTCTGACCTGAAGTAAGTAAAGTAAAGTCGTCGGGGCAGCCTAAAGTCGGTATCAGCCAATCAGCAAGGGAGTCTATCCCCTTTTCAATAGTGCTAGACCAAGGAGATTGTTTTGGCGTCTGAGGTGGAGCGCTACACCTTCCGTCAGCTCCTTACTTTACCGCACATATCCCTGTGCTACTCATACGCTGAGTTGGCGAGGACCGGTATCGAACTAGGAACCTTGTGGTTTCTAGCCAAACGCTCTACCGACTGAGCTGAAGTAGTAGTACCTATTAGAATCTCATTTATGGGTCAAATAAATCTGTTTGAAAATTATTATTATTAGACAGAATACCACATAACTATGCAAATTATTTTATTAAGAAAAGTTTCTTGAAGCTGAAATTGTTTATTAAGGATTGTTGTTATTAGTTAATTATATCCATATAATTTCTTATAAAAAAAAAAAAGAAGAAATACTTTGGCATTAAATAACCCCAAAAGGGTTGAGATGCTATAAAACCAACCAACAAATTCTCAATATAATGGAAAATAACTATGAAATGCTAATTTTAGAAATCTTTCACTCCTTTCAAAATAGTTGCATCAATATCATCATGGACAGCTGTTTAGACTGGATCACCAGTCATCTAGAGTGTATACGTGCATATAATATATACATACGTTAGGATAGCACGGACATTGTCAATGGTGTCAGTTTCTTATTTATGCAAATCATCAGACTAATAATTGAATAGGAAAGAAACTGAGGTCACCAAGTGCTATGTTGATATGATCCTAACTTAGATATATATTCTGTATCACTGATATTGAACACTCTTTATAGATATAGCATGCTATATTTATCAGCAAATAGTGCTTAGTATCGTAGATATAGCATGTATATCTAAATTGGCACTTGGTTTGAGAATTGCATAGGCGAGAAACTGCCAGTAACAATGTGCTGTTGACTTCATATCCATGCTACCCTAACTTGAGTTATATAAAGTTAGGGTAGCATTGGAAGTACGTGGTGTAATGGTTAGTCGTAGGAAATGGTCTTGTTGGCTTGAGTTCAAATCCTGGATGAAGCTGTTTGAATTTCACATAGCGCTAATACCCTTGGGAAAGGTATGAATCCAACTACTTTCTCTCCAGCTATGGGCAAATAACAGGGCAGATTGGGCTCTTTAACCATAGCTAGGTAACCAGTCTAGGAGAAGGAAAACTCGGAATTCAAACCTGTTAAACTCTGCTTAAGAAATTTACCTTGTCACATCCTGCTTGTGTGGAGGGGTTGGTGTGTGTGTGTGTGTATATATATATATATATAATCCAAAAGTCCAGAGAAGAAATCTTCCTTACGACACAAGAGTTTTATTTTAAAAACCTGTCGCAGTTTGAGAGCTCAATGTGTGCTCTTAATGTTAGAGTCACAGAGCAAATATATAAGTAAAGAAATAACAAAAGACTTAGAGATTTAGCATTATAGTCTATTTCAGGGAGCTTAGACAAATAGTCTAACTCTCCCGACTCATCAGATGCGAATATATATATATACACACACACACACACACGTGTCTGTTTATACACTTTAATGTTTTCTTTACATAATCTTAATAGAAGTAAATTGAATAGTATGAGTAACTCCACTATTTTTACTAAAGTTCGACAAACTTTAGTAAAAATAGTGGCACTCCATAGAAAATGTTATTGTTAAGAAAGAA
This sequence comes from Doryteuthis pealeii, assembly GCA_023376005.1. Lineage (NCBI taxonomy): Eukaryota > Metazoa > Mollusca > Cephalopoda > Myopsida > Loliginidae > Doryteuthis > Doryteuthis pealeii. Next base: position 4,117,921 of record CM042163.1, read on the forward strand.
ATTGACATTAGTTATTATCTGGGCTAAAAGCAATTATCCCCCCCCCATTTTGAAAAAAAAAAAAGTCTTATTTTCTATTGAATATGTCACCCATTATAGCAGCTGGTTGTAAGGAGTCTTCATCACTTTTAAATACAATTAGTCTACTTGTTAAGGAATACTATTATGAACCTTTCATTCAGCTACAACTTGACATGTGTTTATATATGTGAAATGTTGGCTGTTGAGAATGGGTTAGTCATCCTCTCTGTGAGTGAGTGAGTGGAGCTATCTGAAGTAGCAGTGATGTGTCTGTCTGTCTACATACGTACGTGTGTGTCTGTGTGTGTGTGTGTGTGTGTGTGTGTGTGTGTGCACTCTACTTGGTCTGAAACGTTTTAACTGCTTTGTATTTTTAGCTTTTAATCATTACTTGGCTTTTGTAATTAGTCTTGTTTGCTGGTTTTCCTAGCAGACTAAATGACATCCAGGCCCGTGTGGACACACGTTAACCCAAACGCCAAATCCGAAATACCTTGGCGGCAAGTTCCTGTCTCTGGTGTTAATTATCTTTAAGTAGCATATTTCTAAATTAACTCAAATTAGGGCTCCACCCTTTTCATCATTTCATAAAACATTCACAAATAGATTCAATAATTCCCACTTTTGATCTACTATTTTACCGTGTTAGCTCAGTCGGTAGAGCGTTCGGCTAGAAACCACCAGGTTTCTAGTTCGATACCGGTCCTCGCCAACTCAGCGTTATGAGTAGCACAGGGATCTGTGCGGTAAAGTAAAGAGCTGACGGTAGGTGTGACACTCCACCTCAGACGCTAAAAACAATCTCCTTGGTCTAGCGCAAGTGAAAAAGGATAGACTCCCTCGCTGATTGGCTGATACCAACTTTAGGCCGCCCCAACGACTTACTTATTTCAGCTTATAATGGTTTTTTTTGGTTTTTTTTTTTTTGGCCATGTTTGCATTTTAAGTAAATTTCATTTAGATTTGATGCTTCTGTTTTAGTACTTAGCATTTATAGTTCCGCCCTGTCGGCTGGAGCGTTAGAATGCACCACTGCAGAGGTTAAGAACCTCCCAATGGGACCACTTGCTGGCTGTGCGTGGCGACCTGTGATGCATAAGGATGGAGTCTTGGTGAATGAGCATTCCATGACCTGCAAAACTCCACTTAGAGCCTTACTTAGGCGGGCGGTCGGGGAGGCCCCCTCCGATCAATTGGCTGGTCACATCAAGCCCTAGCACCTATATGATTGCCCCAACCCTATTGCCTTATGGCAAGCCTCAACCCTTTTTATCATATGGGTGATAGAAGGTGGTGGCTGAGGGTCTACCTGTCCTGGGAATGATGTTAAACTCTATCTCATGGTGAGGTTCCAGTTTTGGAGAATGTGGAGCACTCCTTCATCACCATTGCTCCCTGGTCCACTCTGACCCGGAGTGGTAGTACCGGTTAGGGTCCCATCTATGGGTTAAATAGAAAAATGTGTTTATAAAAAACATTGAGTATCCATTTAAGAATGAATACATTTCCAAACTTTATCAGCATTAAATGACCCACAGAGGTTGATATGCTGTAAAACAAACCAAACCACTTATAATATATATATTTTTTTTTTTTTTCCTTTTTTGTTGAAATTTTTCTTGTTAGGTTATGACAAGGTAAAACTGGTTTTGGGTTGACTGTTATTGTTAGTAATTTCAATATGGTTTTATAAATTTCAAGTGAATGAATGTTTGAGGATCCGGAAAATTTCAAAGAATTTTTCCATATATACTTGCGTATCCTGCAACTTTCTGAGTTCTAAATTGAGACCTTATGCAGCTGGGAATTTGTAGGCATACGGGTTGGCCTAGGCTTACCCATAGCCAACAATTTACACACACAAAATTTGTATCTCGTGTATGGTGCTACCTCCTAATACCATGTTTCCCTAAAAATAAAACACGGCTTATATTGATTTACACTCCGAAATATATAACACTAGGACTTATTTTCGGGGGATTTTCAGTGTTTGTATCACATGATGTGATTGTAAGCAATACTTATTTCTTTCGTTTGTCTGCTGCTCTCAACTAGGGCTTATTTTAAGAGGAAGGGCTTATATTAAAATCATCCTGAAAAATCAAACGAGATCTTACTTTGCAGGTAGGTCTTATTTTCAGGGAATCATTAAACTAAAATTTAGATCTCTGAAAGTCGCATAATACACGAGTATATGTATATGTATATATATATATATATATATATATATATATATTATATATATAGTTGTTAAAGAGAAGAAACAAAAAGTTTGGTTTGTTTTATTGCATATCAACCCTTTTTGAAACAAGTCATTTTGATAAAAGTTTCAAGTTCTTAATGTTTACAAATTGGTATAAATAATTTTCCTTAACTTCATTTTGTTTGGATTGGTTTGTTTAATGGTATAATAACCCTATGGGTCATTTAATGCCAGGGTGTGAGACAAATGTTAGCACTCAAGCTCCCTTTACTGATGTATTTTGTGAATGCGTTTCATATCCGATTCACAATTTCCGACATATTTCTACTTCCCTCAAGAAGGACAAAATATCATCCATGTCAGTATTCTCAAACAGATCCGTCATATTATTTGTATTGAAATATTTCTTTCTGATTGGGGTGAAAACTCTACACTCCATGAGGAAATGTTTGACAGTGTAGAATATTTATGTCCTGCGCCAGGGTTGATTGTCCTGCTTTGAGCATAAGAGTGTCTAAGTCTTATATTGCCAATGCACAGCTGAGCCAGTATTACTTCTTCTTCCTCTCAGTATTTTCTGTATCTTAGTTTCCATTCTCTCGATGTTGGCTTAACCGATAATAATTTGTTTGGTGTACAACTATTCCAATATTGTTGCCATTTAGTTAACTTGAAAGAAATGCTAGAATTCTGAAATTTTTTCCTCTTTAAAAATGCATTTTTGAAATTAACATTATAACAACAGTTAAATGTTATCAAACATTTTCATTGGAAATTTTGGTTGTTAGTATTCAGTCATCCCCTCTCCCTCCTCCTTTTTATTCCAGTCGGACTATTCTCTGACCATCTTGTTGTTCCTTTGGCTAATCTTTGTGTTATTCATGGGAAAATCCAAATCTAAGGAGAGCTGCTCAAAATTATTGAATATTCCCAAATTAATTCCTGAAAAAAAAAATGCAAATATGTGTTTGATCATTACAGTTCATTAACTTACTACTGCTGCGACATTCACCCTGGGTCGGTTGAGCCAGCTCCACCCAACGAATTCACTGTATCCTGAATGAATGCAGACCATGTATGGCGATCCAATACAATTGAGGTTATTAGTGTCAGCCATTTGCGGTTCCATCAACGAATTCTATAAAGGCCTGGACCCAGGATCAAGCTCGGTATCTTGCTTGACTATTTTGAGCCATATTTTCAGTTGACCCCCTTTGCGTTTCTTCTATCCTTGCTGTGGTACTGGGTCGGTGGATTCACGGATTTTAAAATATTGCAATAAGCACCTGCATTTTTAGTTTATACAGCTTATATTTACTGAGGTGAATCTTGTACAAAGATACATACATACATACACACCAGTGTATTGCCCAGTGCCTGAGGCACCTCAAAAGCGGAATGCCAAGGGGATACACACAATTTTTAACATGGGTCACCGCATGAGCTTTGGTTTGTGCATGGCTCCCAATAAATTGGACTCTGTCTTCATCTGGCATGGTGGGATGTCACAAAATAACTATATGCACACAGGGTGCAATGGGTAAATTGTTGCCATTTTTAATTATTCATTTTGCACCTGTGCTTTGTTTTGTTTCAGGTTTTGTCTACTGTACAGCAAACTAGAGTTAGTTGAGTACTGTTTGGGAGGAAAGCAGCACCATGATGCAATTCACTCCTCCAGAAAATTTGAAAATGGCATTCTGTACTGTTTGGCATTCATATCTGAAGCTCCAATACAAAGATTTTAGAGTGTTTTGATGTTAATCTGGAAACAGTGCAGAAGATTCAAAAATACTTGGATTAGTCCAATGATAATTACAGAGGTAGGGCAGCTTGGAAACTGATGAGAAAAGAACTCCTGAATATGGTTCACAATGATCCTAGAAATTCAATCAGGTCCATCGCCAGAATATTGAAGTTGTCTAAGTTTCTTATACAAGATGAGAAAGGTCTGATTTTTGTCATAGGCCATGAAGGACAAGACGAAAGACCATGCTGTGCAAAACTTTTCAACAAACTCAAGCATCCCCTCCATGCTTTGCTTTTTCTCAAATGAGAAACATTTCTGCCCGGATCAGATGGTGAACTCGCAGAACGACCATTGGCTTGCTCTGTCCCCACAAGATGGTTTGATATTGACTAAAAGTAAACACCAAGTCCACATCATCGTGTTTGGGTGTGGTCACTAGCAATTATGATGATATGCTTACATTCATCTTCTGACATGACCCCAGACTCAACATGGAGGAAATGCCTGGAGGAGAAAATGTTGCCCTGGATTGAGAGGCTCGCTGACAGAAAATCCTATGTCTGGAAACAGAACTCTGTGCTATGCCACACAACTAGGAGAACAGTGTTGGCTATGAGAAAATATCTGTGAGCATATCACCCCTAACACCAGGCTACCTAACTCTCCAGATTACAATCCCTTTGATTATTATGTGTTGGGCGCAGTTGAGCGAGTGACCAACAAAATTCTGTGCAACACCAAAGATGAACTGAAGGCTTGGAACATGGCAGCATTTACCAATTTAAACAAGATCATCAGAAAGACTTGCAGGAAATTCCAAAGTCATCTGGAGGCCAGGGTAAAAGACATTGGCGATTTCTTTGAATAAATTTAATCTATAGCATTTCAAGATATTTTTATGTAATATTGGTAAATATATCTGATAAAGATGTCAGTGTTATTTTTATTTTTGCGTAATTTAGATGACAATTTACCCAACTCCCCAATGTGTGTAGACATCTTACTGCTGCAAAAATCTCTATTACCATATAAATAATAATAATTTTGTTATCGCAATTATTTGGAATAAATCTTTATTTTGATATTCTTTGAAAATGGCTAATAAATGTTTCCTTTTTCATCCTAAAAAGGAAATGTGTTATTTGCATTGTAAAGGAAATGCATGTTTGTGGGAAGACAATTTGATCCGATTCAAACATCACCCCCAACCCCTGTTTAAACAAATCGTGCAACCCACCCTATTTTATCAAAGTGTGTGCACTTTGAATGAAATTTAAAACTCTGGAATGGTAAGTTAGAAATATGAAACTTTTTCAAATTGACTAACACATTTTTAAGACTTTTTTTTTTTTCTCTTTTTAATCTAAAAATAATTTTTTTTTTCCTTAGATTTATTAAATATTCTGAAATTTCACCATTTTTTTTTTTTTTTTTTTTTTTCTATCTTGGGTTTGATTTATTACTGAGTTTGGCAAAAAGGTTTTTTTTTTTTCTTACTAAAAAGTCTTAATTTGATTCTTGGAAAATATCCAAAATATTCTTGAGGAATAATCTTTGATAAGATAAAACTTGGTTTATTCAATAATTAAAAGAAATATTTGTAGTGTAATGTTTAAAAAAAAAAAAAATAAATAAAAAAATACCCCCCCCCCGATTTTTATATTTTTATGTCTTTGATGACATCATTTTGCAATTTTTTTTCGTTTTTAGGAATTTATAAAACCTGTAATATGTATATCCACATTGATTAAAAATAAAGTAAAAATAATAAAAAAAAAAAAAAATTCTATAAATTTTAAAAAGAATATTTAATTCTTTTAATAGGTTTATTTTTTAGAATAAGCTGATTTTTTTTTTTCACTGGGTTAGCACAAAATCTTTTTTAGTTTCACCACATTTCTTGGCTGATAAATTTACATCGATCATTGAATCAATTTTACTTTTAACATTTCTAACTACATCAATAAGTCTGTAGCCATATGGAAAAAAAAAAAAAATAAAACAAAAGTATTTATTTTAAATTACAAATATTTATAGATTTAGAAAAAAATGTTTTTTTTTTTAACCTAATCTAATTCGTTGTCAATGCACTTAAAGTAGTGAATATTAATTTAACAGATGAGATTTTCTAAAGTAAAAGGTCAAAGTTCAGTTAATAATTATGCAACAAGATAGAATCAGTCTTGACTATTTAAAGCTAAATTCTCTTCTCTTCTCTACATTGTCGAAATACTAAATGAAATGAATATGGGTGGGTGTTTTTTTTTTTGTATGTGGGGATCTATTTTGTTCACTTAGGGTTGTTGTAGACAGGTTAGTAAGTCCATTTTGCAAAGGAACTTGATATTGCCAAAACCAAATGAATTTTGGCTCGCTCTGTCTGTCTGTTTGTCTATCATTGATCTTGTTATAAAGTCTTTTGATTTATTATTAGTGATTTGATTTTTGGCACTTTGTAAATCTTAGTCATTACAATTTTAGTGTGGGAGTCAAGACCAATGATGAAAAAATAAAAAGGAATTAGGTTATCATTTTTTTTTTTGTAATTTCACCAAAAAGAAAATGTATTAATGATTAAATAGAAAATTTTAGATATTTAAATTATTGATTGTGAAAATCTATAGGGTGTGGCCAAATGATCTTTGTCGTATTAACTGCTTATGTGGTGGGGTTAGGTGGGGTAGTGTACTGTTACTATTTAACTAATAGCTGGGGAGGATAAGGGGGTTTTCATAACTTTTCCAAGGTTATCAGTCCGCCAAAAGTGAATGAGATTGGAGTTTAAACTCATTTACTACAATGTCACACAGCTCAGCACGTTACCCACAATATTTTGCCCCCCACCCTGTAGAATACTTGATCTTTTAGTACTTTTGATAGATAAAAATGGAAAACTTTGTTGTGAACAATTTGAAACTCTTTATTTTGTATTATTTGGATTTTTCAGACTATTGTCCTCATCATTGTTATATACACAACGTTTCAGCTGATGTGCCCCCCCCCCGGGTTTCTTCAGATGTTTCTTGTTGAATTCAGGAACCTTTACTTCAAACTCAGGAACCTTCTTGAACTCTGGAACCTTTGTCATAATTGGAAGACTTCATGGAACTTTGAACCAAACCGTTTATTCAATCCACTGGGGGTAGACTGTTCTCATTCCGTTAACCATTACGGGGTACAAGTGTTAAGTTGTCTTAAGTATTCTATGTTATTAGTCTAAAATAATCTAAATTATCAAGCCTCATCTGAAAAATTCAGACAAACTCTTTTTATTTTATTATCTAATAACGTTTAAATGTGTGTTGTTTCTCTATGGAGACAATCAAGATTATATTCTTTTTTTAAATTCTATATGATGGCTCACTTTTAAAACTGAACTTTTTGTGAATATCCCAAACTCTAGAATGAATTATTTCATCACACACCCACCCACACACACACAATCCTCCTATTCATTCCCTTCCCCTCTAACCATTTTGACGGCCTTGTCATACTTGGCTAAACTTAGTTTGTGTATATCAATAACTTTACTGTATTTCTTTGTTTTTGCTGCAAAACCTTTTTTTTTTTTTTTTCTCTCCAAGATCTTAATGAGATAACAACTCTTTCTTTATTGGTCAACACTTCTTACTCGTTGGCGGCACGGCTACATTGTTGTCCTAATTTGGTAATTATTGGTATTTAAGCATGAATCATTCTCGCTATTTTCAGACAATTAAAAAAAAAAAAGGTAATTATTTTTGTTATATATTTATATAAAAGATTTCTAAAGTTGTTTTTTTTTTCTCAGATCAGTGTTTTTCCATTTTTCTAAAAAGCCTTTTTTTCTTCTTTTCTTCCCTTTCTTTTTTGTTTTAATGATATTCATTGTCTACTTGTTTGTCTGGCTATTTAAGTTTCTTTTGTTATTCAAAGGAATTGTGCGTCTTTTATTTTTATGAAAACTTCAGCTTTGAAGAAGAAAAACTTAACATGTTCTTTTAATTAATGTTATTCACCTTGACCCATGCATTATGGAAAAGTTTGGAAAAAAAACAAAAAAACTAGGGCAATACTGACCCTAGTGTTTGATGAAGAGTGGTGTGTGTGCTTAGTATATAAATGAATTACTACCATTCTTGGTTTGTGGCACACCCAGCAGCAACCCCCCCACCCCGTTAATATGGCAAGTGGCTATGGCAATAATTAGGACACAAGTAATATAAACCTTTTTTTTTCTTCTTCTACTCTTACTGTTTCTAAATTGTATTAATAAAAAAAAACAAAAAAAAAAAAAACTGATTGCTTTGTAATACAGATTGACTTTAAATTTTTATTTTATTTTTTTTTATTTTTTTTTTTACATCTGATGTGTCCCACATTTAATAGAAGCAATATGTGTGTGTGTGTATGAGTTGGCTTTAATGACATCACAATTTGTGTGTGTATGTATGTATGTATGTGTGTGTGTGTGTGTGTGTTAGTAAATTATAATACTTAATTACAAGTGCTGCTAATAAGTATTTTTCATTTAGGAGGAGGAGGAGAAGTAAGAGGCACCTCATTAAAATGAGCTTTTTTTTTTTTTTTTTATTATCCGAAACTATTTTAATCTGACTATTCTGCTGATGAGCTGCATGCAATAAACTCTTGGGCCGGTAAGTGCGCGGGGGGGGACGGGCGGGTGGTGGTGCAGAGAATGCCGCCAATTCAGTAGGCATTCTTGTTCTTCTATCTATCCTATTTTTATGAACTACTGCAACAAAAACCAAACCAAAAAATGACTCTGCCCTACATATTTCTCTCTTTGTTGGTTTAGCCACAAAAGATTTTTTTATTGCCTTTATGGGGAGGAACAGAATAGAAAAGTAAAAAAAACCAAAAAAAACCTTGAAATGATGAAAATTCTAAGTTTTTCTGAAATGTGCACGCTAAGCATTTTTATCACCTCACCCCCCAAACCATTTTTTTTTGTTCTCTCACATAATGTTATATATATATATATATATATATATATATACCATTTGAAAACTGGGGTTTGATTACTACTAACAAATGCTGGACAAACCCAGATATGTACTATGTAAATGTGTGTGTAATATATATATATATATATATATATATATATATATATATATATGAGAGAGTCTCTGACTTATTAGGCTTTACTATCTACCTAGGTTTCTCCTCACGGATCATCAAGGTAATTCTGACTGAAGAGGGTTGGTGTAAACCGACTGAGCAAAACCGGCCCATATATATATGGGCCGGTTTAGCTCAGTCATTTAGTCCCCTAAAACCGTAACCCAATTCGCAAAATGTTAATTCATAGACTGTAGTTTAACTGTCATTGGGTACCACCCAAAAACTTTCCATTTTAATTTTCTGACCTAAATCAGAAGTCAGCCACTTAGACTTATATAATTTCCTTTTTGAAAAAATAATTGCTGTGTAATTAATTTTCCAAAATATAATGCATATAAAATTGCTGAATATTTACTTACTAAGTAGATTAAGTTTTTTTGTTTTTTTTGAGGGGTGGGGTTGCAGGAGTGGGGGGAGAGATAGTGGAAAGTGTCTTGTATGAACGCAAACTTTTTACTTGCTAATATTAACTTGATTCTTATCGATTGATTGATTTTGTTTCCCTGAATTTTTTTTAGATGAGGCTTGATAATTTGGATTATTCGGATTATTGTCCTCATCTTTATTGTTATATATGCAACGTTTCATGGTTAATGGAATGAGAACGGTCTACCCCCATGGGTTGAATAAAGAGTTCAGTTTGAAGTTCTGTGAAGGCTCCTGATTACGAACTGTATTCTCCAGAGTTTGACAAATACCTGAAGAAGGCTGGAGGGCATGTCAGCCGAAACGTTGTGTATATAATAATAAAGATGACAATAATCTGAATAATCCAAATAATTGATTTGTGTGTAATCATTTCACACTTGCTTATTATCATTGAAAATCTTTCTAACAAGAAGGAAAAGAAAGTTTCAAATTTCTCAAACTTTTCTCAATTCCTGAAGATTTTCTTCTATTTTCTACAGTTAAACTATCTCCTCAATCAAGTCTCAATTAATACCCCCCCCCCAAAAAAACAGTGCCCCCCCCCCACCCCCCTGGTGGTGGTGCTTATTCTAAATGTGGGACATTAAAAAAATTAGGTTTGCAATCTTGAACACTCCAGATATCTCCATGAAATTTAATCTTTTCTTTTTTCTTATATGATTTTTTTTCTCTTTCCTCTTTTTGTCTCTTTTTTTTTTTTTTTTTTTGTCAGATTTTATATATATATATATATATATATATATATATATATATATATATATATATATATATATATATATATATATATATATTTTTTTTTCTGACTCTTTTAAAAGAGGTCAAAACAGTGCTTTACGTAAATTACTTCTTCATCTGATGTTCGGTTGAATTGAGATTCTTTTTTTTTTTTTTCTCTTCTCTCTCTTAACTTCTGCCCATTTGAAATGACCCAATAAATCTTAAGACTTGAAAAGGGTCAGTAAATTCTTGATTAAATAAATGGCATATTGCAATTTCTTTTTTCTTTTTTTCTCCTGATAAAGTCTTCAAATCTGTTTGAGATTTGAATTTGTTAATCTTTTTCTGAGACATATTCGCGTGAAATCTACAAGTTGAGAAATGACCCAATCTGCTGCACATGTGACATTTTAGTTGGACTAAACGGAAGAATTTTTGAAGCTTTTATACTAATTTCATTAATTGCTTGGTTGATTAAAAAACGGGAAAAAAAATACTCTTAACAAATTTCAAATCCACTTAGAATAGTTTATATCAAATTGTAATCTCAGATGGGTTGGAATAGGGGTTGGGGGTGGTTTTTTTTTAATCAGTGTTATAATTTGAATTGGTATTGAACCACTATAATTTGAAAGGGCTGGTTTAGCTCAGTCGGTAGAGTGTCTGCCTAGGAACCACCAGGTTCCCGGTTCGATGCCGGCCCTCGCCAACTCAGTGTATGAGTAACACCGGGATCTGTGAAGTAAAGTAAGGTGCTGATGGTAGGTATGGTGCTCCACCTCAGTCACAAAAAACAATCTCTTTGGCGTAGTGCTAGTGAAAAGGGGATAGATTCCCTTGCTGTCTTGCTGATACTGACTTTAGGCCACCCCGACAACTTATAATTTGAAGTGTTATTGAACCATTTGTATTTTAGATCTTTTAGTAATTCTAATGTTATTAAAAGTTTTCTATTTAAAAAAAAAAACAAAAAAACTATTATTTTTTATTTTTATTTTTATTTTTTTATTTAAATAGAAAACTTTCAACCCATCTATTTTATGCTTAGAGGTTAGGGAATTACATTCATATTTACATTTTTGTTTCTTAAGAGATTTTTTATTTTCCTTTTTTACACATGGTTGGTCCCGTTTGAATATATATGAGTTTTAGACATCTATTTTACTTATAGATAGGGGTATCCTAATGGGTACGGGTCAAAGTGGACCTGGGAGTAATGGCAATGAAGTTGTACTCCACTCTCTCTCCTGAACTGGAGCCTCACCATCAGATGCAGTTAAAAAAAACTACAGTACACTTTGGCCTATTGACCCCCCCCCCTTTTTTTTTTCTCTCTAGAAATTCTAGTTCCATAGAAAACAACAGGCAAAGGCAACAGACAAAAAAAAAAAGAATGTGTTCAAACGATGGTGTTCAGTACTAATATAGAATGTCATGGCTGAAACCCTGAAAACTTTTTTGTGAGGATATCACTTTCTTAAAATTCTACAAAGCTGACATTTGAGAAGATCCTCTCTCACAACTGATTTGAAAAGTGCTAAATAGAAAAATTAAGCAAAACTCTGATATTATTTCTTAATATAAATCCAAATGATTTAACAATTGATATCTTATCTTTTTTTTTTTTTTTTTTTTTCAAGATTGAAAATTTTTTTTTAGATTAACAGATTCATTAATTACAAAGTGGTGGACATCTTTCTTTTTCTCTCTTTTTTTTAAATTCCTTAATTGTAAGTCAAAACTTTTCAACTGTGTTTGTCCTTAAAGGTGTGTGTGTGTGTGTCACTTAAGTGAATGTAGGTTTTTCTTAAATTCCACAAGTAGCAGATGTCATGTTTGAATTTCTTCTTTCCTCCTTTTAACTGCAGTTTTTTTTCTTGCTGACACATACTTAACACCATTGTAGCTCTCTCTCTCTCTCTCTCTCTCTGCTCTCTATCTCTTTACTCTTTCTCCCTCCCTCCTCATCCTCCCTCACACTTAACTCCATTGCATCTCTCTTCTCTTCCCTCTCCTCTCTGTCACTCTTTCACACACTTAACACCATTACAACTCTATTCCCCCTCTACTTTTCTCTGCCCCCTCCTCTCACACACTTAACGTAATTGCAGCTCTCTCTCTCTCTCTCTCTCTCTGTCCCTCTCACACAACACCATTGCACCTCTCTTCTCTTCCCTCTCCTCTTTTCTGTCCCCTCTCACACACTTAACATCATTGCAGCTCTCTGCCCTCTCCTCTCCCCCTCTCACATACTTAACATCATTGCACCTCTCTGTCCTCTCCTCTCTTAACACCATTGCACCTCTCTGTCTCTCCTCTCTTAACACCATTGCACCTCTCTTCCTTTCCTCTTCTTTATCCCCCTCTCATACACTTCTTAACACCATTGCAGCTCTTTTCCCTCTGCCTCCCCCCTCACATTCAACACCTTTGCACCTCTCTTCCCACCTCCCCCTTTTATTACCCTATATAAGAAACTTTTAAATTTAAGAATACCTACTTTGGATCTTGAGCCCCTTATTGAATGTTGAATCATTTTTTTGAATATTGGTCAATTTCTCCTTTCACTTGTGACTGGATCTCTCCTGATCCAGAATCCATATTTATGCTTTGTTGGATTGTTTATGAAAACAATGTTAAAAGAATCTTTAATCCGAACTCATTTTTAGTTCTTCTAACAATATTCTTCCATCGAGACTAAAAATACTTTTTTGTGCCAATAAACTTTTTCCAATTCATATCTTGAACAGAAAAAAATAGTTTTAAAAGGCAGGGTATAATAAGAGGATGATTTGGGATTTTAAGAAGAATAAAGAAATTAAAAAAAAAAAAAAAAACTTAAGTATGCAAATTCACTCTTGTAAGTTGGGTTTTTTTTCCCCCAAGCTGAGATTGATTCTAAGGGCATGTCAACCCGTCATGGATTATTTTATGCCAAGGGGTTAGGAAATTGCATTCATTGTATATTCGTATTTACATTTTGTATGTAGTTTTTTAAGAGACTTTTTTTTTTGCCTACAGCCTTATTGAATGCAAATCTTAAACAAATCTATTTTTGACCCATAGATAGGATTCTAACAGATAAATGTCAGAGTGAACCTGGGGGTAATGCCAATGAAAGAGCACTCCAAACTTCCCAGATCTCCAGAACTGGAGCCTCACCATCAGATACTGTTTAGTTTTAGCCAGGAAAACTACAATTGGCCTTTCTTTTTTTTATATAATCTTTGTAAATTCTGTTATTTCTCATTGGTCCAAATGAGAAACATCCGAGACTTTTGTTGTCTAGAATATTTGAAGAGTTTTCCAATTAGTGGATTATGAATATTGATTCTTTGGTGGACATGCAATTTTCCTATTGTGCATTTATTAACCTTTTAAAAGAGAAAAGATCTTTTTTGTTGTCTTTATTGCACAGGAAAATGAAGTCTAATATTTGATAGGCATTTTAATAGGTTTAACTCTTGCCAGTTCAAAAGGATCACCTTGCTTTAACTTTTATTATTGTAAGAAATGGGCATATTTAGCTCAGTCGGTAGAGCATCTGCCTTGGAATCGCTAGGTTCTGACTTTGATACAGGTCAGCGTATGAGTAGCATAGCTTGGGTAATTTGATCTGTGTGGTAAAGTATGGAGCTGTCGGTGGGTGTGGCGCTCCACCACAACAAAAAAACAATCTAGTGCTAGCAAAAAGGAGATACTCCCTTGTTGTCTGGCTGATACCGACAATAGGCCACTCTGCCAACTTTACTTTATTGTAAGAAAAAAAAAAATGACTTTGTTTTTCCAAGTGTTTCTGGAAAAGAGTAGGAAACTAAGATATTAAATTTGATACTCTCCCCCCCCTTTTGTTTGTATAAAAAGGAGTCCCCTGATTTTCAACAAGATGTTTGAAATTTTATAACTGGAGTAGAACTCAAGCACTTTTATTTATTCTTAGAGAGGGAATGCATTAACAAAATGTAAGTATTTCTAGTAAGATGAATTTAAAAAATAAAACTTGTCCTCTTGCACAAGGCCAAAAAAATAGAGCTCCCACTGATAATCAAAGGTAATGACCTGATAAACCAAAATTCTACAGTGGGTGCTTAAAGTAAATTCTTTAGTATCCCAATTTGATTAGTAATGTCATCTTCAAATGTAATTTGGTGGAATACCCTCCATGGTGTAGTGACTAATGTATTAGACTGCAACATTGGAGTAAGTTTAGTTTGAACTCCAGTCATGATACACCAGTTCACTTTTGGATTATAATACCCTGGGGTGGGGTGGGGTACGAACCCCTTCATCCTCTCAGCTATAGCATTAAATAATGCCACTACAGTTCTTCAACAAGGATGGCTATGGCATTGCACAACCCATGAAGGTTGCCATTAGAAATGCAACCAAACTGAAATGTAATTTATTGTTCTACCTGTCATTTTGTAAACTGATATCATTCACCATTTCTTTAGATTTGTCTTGACTCGATCGGAAGAAGAAGACGACGTTTATGATTTTATCAAAAAGAAGGAAACAAAAAGCAATTATAGAATTGCAAACCTGATTTTATTCAATTCTGATTTTGCCTCTGGTAAAATCTGTAACGGAAGAGAACAGAACTTGGAGTATATTATCATATGGGTGCTAGAAAGCGGTGACTGAGGGTCTACATGTCCTGGGAATGATGTCAAACTCTATCTGATGGTGAGGTTCCAGTACTGAGGTTTGGGGAATGTGGAGCACCCCTTCATCACCATTGCTCCCTGGTCCACTCTGACCCGGAGTGGTAGTACCTGTTAGGGTCCCATCTATGGGTTAAATGGAAAACGAGTTTATAAACAAAATTGTATTATGCATTAAGAATGAATTTGTTGGCATTAAATAACCCACTGAGGTTGATATGCCGTAAAACAAACCAAACCTTGGAGTATAACTTTCAAGATTGTCAAGGTAGTGTTTGTTTTTTTAACAGCCACGGATGGAGAGCTACCCATGCTGTTCACCCAGAATTCTTTGTTTCGACACTGAAGTTAAATTCAGAGAAACTGAAGTTAAAGTCTTAACTAAAACAGAAGTTAGAATAGAGTTCACTTAGAAATCAATTAAAGATTTGATTTGGAAAATTGGGTTTTCTTTTTTGATACATGGGACTAATATTTCATGATCACCGAGCTGGATTGAATGATGGATCTTTGGATAATTTTGGTTCCTCTGGCTGTCTCCTTTTTTTGTGGAAAAGTGGGAGCTGACGATAGGTGTGCCGCTCCACCTCAGCAAAATAATCTCCCTGGTCTAGCGCTAGATAGACCCCCTCGTTGCCCAGCTGCTACTGATAATAAACCACTGCCAGCTCTTTTTTTTTTTTTTTTTTTTTTTTTTTCCCTCCAACTGATTATGGGTTTTGTGGTCAGCGGTAGGAAATTTCGAGTTCCCATCCCTCTGGTGATATGTGGGTGTTACCGTGTATCATAACACATTCCATTCAGCGGTTAGTCTAGTGAGTCTTTTTCAATTCCTATTTCTTGGTTTGCCTATCTCACTAAGTAAAATCTCAATTAATTTTCAGATACTATTTCATCTTACCTCGCTTTCCACTTAATTAGTCTTCTTAATTAACTCCTTTCACTAATCACTTGCCTTGTTCACGGCTTCACGTTACTATCCTACCTTTTGCGCTTACCAATAACATGCTACAGCAAGAAAATAGTTGCTATCAACATTTAATCCAACCATTTAGAAGAAACTTCTTTTCTATTTTGAAAGAAAAAAAAACTTTTTTATTTCTCCCTTTCAACTTTTTTTTTTTTTTTTTTTTATTTCTCCCCTTCAACTTTTTTTTTTTTTTTATTTCTCCCTTCAACTTTTTTTTTATTTTTATTTCTCCCTTCAACTTTTTATTTTTTTATTTCTCCCCTTCAACTTTTTTATTTTTTATTTCTCCCCTTCACTTTTTTTTTTTATTTTTATTTCTCCCCTTCAACTTTTTTAATTTTTTTTTATTTCTCCCTTCAACTTTTTTTATTTTTTTTTATTTCTCCCCTTCAACTTTTTTTTTTTTTTTTATTTCTCCCCTTCAACTTTTTTTATTTTTTTTATTTCTCCCCTTCAACTTTTTTTTTTTTTTTTATTTCTCCCCTTCACTTTTTTTTTTTTTTTATTTCTCCCTTCAACTTTAAAAAAAAAAAATTTCTCCCCTTCAACTTAAAAAAATTTTTTTTTAATATGAATATATAAAACCACTTGAATTCTTTTTGAGCATTTCTTTCTTTCATAGAATCCAATCTTTTGAATCTGTGGTTTTTTTTTGTTTTTTTTTTGTCTTTACTTTCTTTCTAAATATAACTTTTTTTTTGAATTAGGTTCTTTCTCTTTCATTCTTTTAGATAAAAGTCCTGGCAACTCTGTAAGGTGTCTGTGCTGATCGAGATGGTTATGATAACATTTCTTCTTTTTTTTCTTTCTTTTTTTTCCCTCCCCCAAAAAACTAATAATAATCTCGTATTTACTTTTCACTTATCTTTTTTAGATGTTGGTAATAATTGAAGAGAGAGAAAAAAATGTTAGCATTTTGTATTTCTATATAAAAATCAATCTGACTTTTACATCTGACAAGTGTTGCTCAGTTTTGGTGATTATTGTTGTTGTTTTAACTAACTTAGAATTCTATAATTATTTAGACTATACTAGCAAAAAAATGTGCCACCTTCCGGACACAGCTACTCAAGTTTTGGTATAATCAAATATTATACTGAATTAGAAAGACTAATGAAATTAAATACGAACACAAAAAATATTACTTATTTTTACTTTATTCTAATTGACTTCAATGAAAAAATTATACATAGGATTGCTTTTAATGTTTTTATTAAAACCGGTATGCAAATTATTCACACCATATACGGTGTAAACATTTATTTCTTAATGATATATAACACACATCGCAGGATTTTAAACACATTAATAATATAGACTATTTTGAGAAAAATCTATCTCAGCTACTACTTAATAGAGACATTGTTAATAAATAAAATGCTAATTAAAATTAAATAATGATTATTTAATATCCATTGTGAAATATAATGTAAATAACTAAGGTAATTGTGATATTGGTGGTGATATAATTTCGGTTACAGACAGGCACACAATCTCCATTATAATAAAATGAGATATCATTGCAAGAATTTCATATTTTTGATTGTATTCATCTTATTTTGTTTACGCACTGGTTTAGCTCAGTCGGTAGAACATCTGCCTAAGAACCACAAGGTTCTCAGTGACGTGAGTAGTACAGCTTCTGTGCAGTAAAGTGGGGGAGCTGATGGTAAGTGTGGTGCTCCACCTCAGACGCAAGAATAACTTCCTTTGTCTATCACTAGCGAAAAGGAGACAGACTCCCTCGCTATCTGGCTGATACCACCAATAGGCCAACTTTATTTATTTTTTCATTATTGCTTATTTCTTGCTTTTTATCCATTTCTTAATGTAATGTTTAATTTTTTAATTAAATTAACATGTGGGAATTTGGAGCAAAGAAATGGCTTTCATTTCTTGTGAAATATAGGTGGCGCAGCAGTAGCAGTTATCTTAACAGCAAAGTCCAAAGGGTCTAACAATTCATGGTTTTACACAGGGCATAGCATCATCTCCAGGCAACTGAGACTAAAATTCACCAAAAAGAAATACACAAAGCTCTAAAAGAGCTTGAAGGTAGAATTCACTCTCAACAAGCACTGGGTAAAAAGCCTATCTTAATGCTGATTGGTTGTTGCTATGTATATGTTACATGGTATGTAAATCTAACAATTACTATAGGGTTTAGTTATTTAAAAAAAAAAAGAAGTTTTGCTTCATCTTTTATTGACTTCAATGGTTTAAATGGCATGAAATTAACTCATGATTACATGGCCTCTGATGGTGAGGGTTTCAAGTCTTGGTATTCAACTACATTCTCCTAGTCTGACTCAAGGTCATTTAAATGGGTTGCATTAGTGGGTGGTCTATGGGTATACACTTGGGCAAAGACAAAATAAACCAACCACTAATTTGGTAAGTGTGTAGAATTAATATTTTGATTTTAGTTTTTGCAGTTGGTATTTAGTTCTCTTTAAAACTAATAGGAAAAACAATGTAGATCTTGGTAAAAACTCCCCCTCCACAACACACTCTCTCTCCACACACACTCTCCCTCTCTCTCTGATAATACTTGTATAAAATTCTGTCCTTACTCAAACTATTTCCAGCTGGTATTTTCATCTTTGCAGTCTGAGCCGGTATTTTCTCTGACCCTCATCAGGTGTAAATCACATCAAATAATGTTTACACAGAATCCCATATTCCCCCTTTTCTAACTTTTGCCACAAAAATAATTCAGATTTAAAGAGAAACTTTTCTTTAACATTTATTTCATTTGAACTCCCTCTCCAAAACTACTTTCAAGTTTATCATTCTGTTTTGGTCAAATTGGTAGAATGCAAAAATTAAAAAAAAAACCCTTGCAAACTGAAAATAGTTTGTCTTGACTCGATCGGAAGAAGAAGACGACGTTTATGATTTTATCAACAAAGAAGGAAACAAAAAGCAATTATAGAATTGCAAACCTGATTTTATTCAATTCTGATTTTGCCTCTGGTAAAATCTGTAACGGAAGAGAACAGAACTTGGAGTATATTATCATATGGGTGCTAGAAAGCGGTGACTGAGGGTCTAACATGTCCTGGGAATGATGTTAAACTCTATCTGATGGTGAGGTTCAAGTACTGAAGGTTTGGGGAATGTGGAGCACCCCTTCATCACCATTGCTCCCTGGTCACTCTGACCCGGAGTGGTAGTACCTGTTAGGGTCCCATCTATGGGTTAAATGGAAAACGAGTTTATAAACAAAATTGTATTATGCATTAAGAAATGAATTTGTTGGCATTAAATAACCCACTGAGGTTGATATGCCGTAAAACAAACCAAACCTTGGAGTATAACTTTCAAGATTGTCAAGGTAGTGTTTGTTTTTTTTTTAACAGCCACGGAATGGGAGAGCTACCCCATGCTGTTCACCCAGAATTCTTTGTTTCGAACCTGAAGTTAAATTCAGAGAAACTGAAGTTAAAGTCTTAACTAAAACAGAAGTTAGAATAGAGTTCACTTAGAAATCAATTAAAGATTTGATTTGGAAAATTGGGTTTTCTTTGATACATGGGACTAATATTTCATGATCACCGAGCTGGATTGAATGATGGATCTTTGGATAATTTTGGTTCCTCTGGCTGTCTCCTTTTTTGTGGAAAAGTGGAGCTGACGATAGGTGTGCCGCTCACCTCAGCAAAATAATCTCCCTGGTCTAGCGCTAGATAGACCCCCTCGTTGCCCAGCTGCTACTGATAATAACCACTGCCAGCTCCATTTTTTTTTTTTTTTTTTTTTTTTTTTCCCCTCCAACTGATTATGGGTTTTGTGGTCAGCGGTAGGAAATTTCGAGTTCCCATCCCTCTGGTGATATGTGGGTGTTACCGTGTATCATAACACATTCCATTCAGCGGTTAGTCTAGTGAGTCTTTTTCAATTCCTATTTCTTGGTTTGCCTATCTCACTAAAGTAAATCTCATTAATTTTTCAGATACTATTTCATCTTACCTCGCTTTCCACTTAATTAGTCTTCTTAATTAACTCCTTTCACTAATCACTTGCCTTGTTCACGGCTTCGTTACTATCCTACCTTTTGCGCTTACCAATAACATGCTACAGCAAGAAAATAGTTGCTATCAACATTTAATCCAACCATTTAGAAGAAACTTCTTTTCTATTTTGAAAGAAAAAAAAACTTTTTATTTCTCCCTTTCAACTTTTTTTTTTTTTTTTTTTTATTTCCCCTTCAACTTTTTTTTTTTTTTTTATTTCTCCCTTCAATTTTTTTTTTTTATTTTTATTTCTCCCCTTCAACTTTTTTAATTTTTTTTTATTTCTCCCCTTCAACTTTTTTTATTTTTTTTATTTTCTCCCCTTCAACTTTTTTTTTTTTTTTTTTTTTTTATTTTATTTTCTCCCCTTCAACTTTTTTAATTTTTTTTATTTCTCCCCTTCAACTTTTTTTTTTTTTTTATTTCTCCCCTTCAACTTTTTTTATTTTTTTTTATTTCTCCCCTTCAAACTTTAAAAAAAAAATTTCTCCCCTTCAACTTTTAAAAAATTTTTTTTTAATATATGAATATATAAAACCACTTGAAATTCTTTTGAGCATTTCTTTCTTTCATAGAATCCAATCTTTTGAATCTGTGGTTTTTTTTGTTTTTTTTTTGTCTTTACTTTCTTTCTAAATATAACTTTTTTTTGAATTAGGTTCTTTCTCTTTCATTCTTTTTAGATAAAGTCCTGGCAACTCTGTAAGGTGTCTGTGCTGATCGAGATGGTTATGATAACATTTCTTCTTTTTTTTCTTTCTTTTTTTCCCTCCCCCAAAAAAACTAATAATAATCTCGTATTTACTTTTCACTTATCTTTTTTAGATGTTGGTAATAATTGAAGAGAGAGAAAAAAATGTTAGCATTTTGTATTTCTATAAAAATCAATCTGACTTTTACATCTGACAAGTGTTGCTCAGTTTTGGTGATTATTGTTGTTGTTTTAACTAACTTAGAATTCTATAATTATTTTAGACTATACTAGCAAAAAAATGTGCACCTTCCGGACACAGCTACTCAAGTTTTTGGTATAATCAAATATTATACTGAATTAGAAAGACTAATGAAATTAAATACGAACACAAAAAATATTACTTATTTTTACTTTATTCTAATTGACTTCAATGAAAAAATTATACATAGGATTGCTTTTTAATGTTTTTATTAAAACCGGTATGCAAATTATTCACACCATATACGGTGTAAACATTTATTTCTTAATGATATATAACACACATCGCAGGATTTTAAACACATTAATAATATAGACTATTTTTGAGAAAAATCTATCTCAGCTACTACTTAATAGAGACATTGTTAATAAATAAAATGCTAATTAAAATTAAATAATGATTATTTAATATCCATTGTGAAATATAATGTAAATAACTAAGGTAATTGTGATATTGGTGGTGATATAATTTCGGTTACAGACAGGCACACAATCTCCATTATAATAAAATGAGATATCATTGCAAGAATTTCATATTTTTGATTGTATTCATCTTATTATTGTTTACGCACTGGTTTAGCTCAGTCGGTAGAACATCTGCCTAAGAACCACAAGGTTCTCAGTGACGTGAGTAGTACAGCTTCTGTGCAGTAAAGTGGGGGAGCTGATGGTAAGTGTGGTGCTCCACCTCAGACGCAAGAATAACTTCCTTTGTCTATCACTAGCGAAAAGGAGACAGACTTCCTCGCTATCTGGCTGATACCACCAATAGGCCAACTTTATTTATTTTTTCATTATTGCTTATTTCTTGCTTTTTATCCCATTTCTTAATGTAATGTTTAATTTTTTAATTAAATTAACATGTGGGAATTTGGAGCAAAGAAATGGCTTTCATTTCTTGTGAAATATAGGTGGCGCAGCAGTAGCAGTTATCTTAACAGCAAAGTCCAAAGGGTCTAACAATTCATGGTTTACACAGGGCATAGCATCATCTCCAGGCAACTGAGACTAAAATTCACCAAAAAGAAATACACAAAGCTCTAAAAGAGCTTGAAGGTAGAATTCACTCTCAACAAGCACTGGGTAAAAAGCCTATCTTAATGCTGATTGGTTGTTGCTATGTATATGTTACATGGTATGTAAATCTAACAATTACTATAGGGTTTAGTTATTTTAAAAAAAAAAAAGAAGTTTTGCTTCATCTTTTATTGACTTCAATGGTTTAAATGGCATGAAATTAACTCATGATTACATGGCCTCTGATGGTGAGGGTTCAAGTCTTGGTATTCAACTACATTCTCCTAGTCTGACTCAAGGTCATTTAAATGGGTTGCATTAGTGGGTGGTCTATGGTATACACTTGGGCAAAGACAAAAATAACACCAACCACTAATTTGGTAAGTGTGTAGAATTAATATTTTGATTTTAGTTTTTGCAGTTGGTATTTAGTTCTCTTTAAAACTAATAGGAAAAACTATGTAGATCTTGGTAAAAACTCCCCCTCCACACACACTCTCTCTCCACAACACTCTCTCTCTCTGATAAATACTTGTATAAAATTCTGTCCTTACTCAAACTATTTCCAGCTGGTATTTTCATCTTTGCAGTCTGAGCCGGTATTTTCTCTGACCCTCATCAGGTGTAAATCACATCAAATAATGTTTACACAGAATCCCATATTCCCCCTTTTCTAACTTTTGCCACCAAAAATAATTCAGATTTAAAAGAGAAACTTTTCTTTTAACATTTATTTCATTTGAACTCCCCTCTCCAAAACTACTTTCAAGTTTATCATTCTGTTTTGGTCAAATTGGTAGAATGCAAAAATTAAAAAAAAAACCCTTGCAAACTGAAAATAGTAAAGGACTGTTTAAAACTTTTTGACCTGAAGAGTAAAGTCAGTGGGGGTAGCCTATTATCGGTATCACACAGACAACGAGGGAGTCTTATCTCCTTTTTGCTAGCGCTTGATCAGAGAGATTGTTTTGCGTCTGAAGTAGAGCACCAAAACTACTGTCAGCTTCTCACTTTTCCGCACAAAGATTTTGTCTGGCAAGGAGGGTGGCTAGACAGCCTGCAGAATGAAATACATAGTGATTGTAACAAAGATGAAGATACTAGTCTGTATAAACAGCAAATATTTATGAATGATATTTGATTTCTTCTCTCTGGCTTAAGTCATTTCCATTTAAAATTTTAAATCTTTTGTATGAAATCATATCCAATTTCCTCATTTAATAACCAACTTTTGTCTTTTTTATGTTAATCATAGCATTGTAGAATCAGCCTCTCTATATAGTGTAGTTGGAAGACTTTATGGGTGCCTATTGGTCAATAATCTACCTTCTCTGTCTCTTTGGAGATTGGCTCAATATCTTATGCTATGAATTCTAACTTCTTTACTTACATGTTTGAAGGATTTAAATAAAACCTTGAAAAATTTGTATTTATTTTTGTCTCTTAAGGGGCCGGGTTAGCTCAGTCGGTAGAGCGTTCGGCCCTTGCCAACTCAGCGTATGAGTAGCACAGGGATCTGTGCAGTAAAGGAGCTGATGGTAGGTGTGGCTCTCCACCTCAGATGCTAAAAAACAATTTCCTTGGTCTAGCGCTATTGAAAAGGGGATAGATTCCCTCGCTGACTGGCTGATACCGACTTTAGGCCGCCCCGTCGACTTTACTTTACTTATTGGTCAATAATCTACCTTGTCTGTCTTTGGAGATTGGCTCAATATCTTATGCTATGAATTCTAACTTATTTACTTAACTTAACATCCTGTTGAGAATTTTCTAAGTCCAGAGCCCAATTCCTATAAGGATGTATCAAAAATGTCTAAAAATGGCCATTGCATTTAAATTTACCTGTTATTTCTCTTAAAATAAAGACTTCTAAATATGTTTAATATTATATTTAAACAAAGGCTATCATTTGGGGTAGATTAGGAAAATGAATGTGACTTCCGGACGGGTGGAATGAGGCGGTATAGGATGTTAAGAGTTTGAAGGATTTAAATAAAACCTTGAAAAACTTGTATTTATTTTGTCTCTTTATATTTCTAGTTATAATAAAGACAAGTTTCAAGCAAGGAATTTGTTATAGCATCTCTATAAATCATTAACAATTCAACTTGGTTAGTTTGACATTAAAATTTGGCAAATGTACAAGTTACCCCAATTCCTCTGAGTCAGGCGGGTGGGGGGGGGGTAGGGGAAGATAGCACTTGTTTGATTTTTTTTAGAGAAATCAATGTAAGTATAAATAATAGACATGCAGGTGGAGAAACTGTGTGTGGTTATGCGCATCATTGTATCATTAAATGATAGTTTCTATTTAATTTGCATAATTTAATTTGCATAATTTAATTTGCATAATTTTCTTGATCAATGATTTAAAATAAAATAAAATCTTTTTTTACTTACCCGACGTGCATCTCTCACTAGTGCTGTAATTTGGTTTGGTTGTGGAGGTGCTATTCATATATTAGTCAACAATTTTCAGGTCTACTACTGGTTTGAATTCAGTTTTCCTTCTCCTAGACTGGTTGCCATACCAAGTTTAAAGAGCCCAGTCTGCCCTACTATTTACCTATAATTGGAGAGAGAGAGAATAGTTTGATTGAACCCTTTCTCAGGAGTATTAACGCTATTTGAAATGCAAACAGCATTACACAGGATTTAAAGTCTGGTAACCAAGTTCACTTCCTATACGCAGCTTCCTTCATCTACAGTTAATGTTGGTGATGGTTTTGTGTCTCTATGAAAACTTTTATACTTTATCTTTTACATGAATATTGATTATGATTTATCTTAGTATTTTAACTCAGTTTATTAAATATGATGATGATGATGATGATTGTTATGGTGGCTGAAGTCTATTGTTACTCATTGCTGTTTCTCTTAATGTCCTATACCACCTCATTCCACCCGGTCGGAAATCTCATTCGTTTTCATAATCGCCCCAAATGATAGCCTTTGTTTAAATGTAATATTAAGCATATTTAGAAGTCTTTGATTTAAGGGAAATAACAGGTAACTTTAAATGCAAAGGTCATTTTTAGCCATTTTTTCATATATCCTTATAGGAATGCTCTGGACTTAGAAAATTCTCAACAGGATGTTAAGAGTTAAAATCAAGTAAAAAAAAAAAAAAAAAAAAAAAAAAAAAAAAAAAAAAAAAAAAATTATTTTTGTGATTTGCTTGAAGCATTGCTAAACAAAGTTATAAAGTATTTTATATTTTTTAAATTTATTTATTGAAGGCAATAGCAAGGTAAAAGTAAGTGTCCAAGGTGACGCTGTGTTTATAACATCCAGAAATATAAACACACAACAATGCGTTCATATCAAAAAAACGTCTCTGAAGATGAAGATATTTCGAAATTAAAAAAGATCTTGAACACTTGCATTGCAATAGCCTTAAAAAAAAAAAAAAGAGGGAAAAAATTTAGTATTTTTAAAGTTGTTTCTTGTCGAACTCAAATCTTTTTATTGAACTCTGGAGCATTCATGTAACTTTGAACAGAACCCTTTATTCAATCCACGGGGGGTAGACTATGCGTTCTTCAGACCAAATCGGGTCGGAAGATCGCATAGGCGAGAAACTGTCAGTAAGCAGGTGTTGACTCTATGCCCACGCTACCTTATATAAAAAGTCGTCGGAGTGACCTAAAGTCGGTATCAGCTAGATAGCTAGGAAGTCTATACTCTTTTCGCTAGTGCTAGACCAAGGAGATTGTTTTTGCGTCTGATGTGGAGCACCACACCTAACATCAGCTCCTCACTTTACCACACAGATCCTTGTGCTACTCATACACTGAGTTGGCAGGGGGCGGTATCGAACGAGGAACCTTGTGATTCCTAACCGAACACTCTACCGACTGAGCTGTGTGTGTGTGTGTGTGTGTGTGTGTATATATATATATATAATATATATATATATATATATATATATATAATGGAAGTGAATCTGACAGTATGTAATATAGTGAAAAATTGAAAAAACCCAAGTTCATAAGAAGAGTGATGTTTATTTCGCCAATGCTGCAGTGTTTCGATCTGTTTCAATAGATCTTCATCAGGGTTTTTGTTAATTTGAGGAAAAATAAATTTATCACAGAATAAGAAGACTGTGAGAG